>JAODAL010026991.1:0-55747 GCA_025379985.1 Phyllomedusa bahiana
AACCACCTAACAGGGGGGGCACTCGGGCAAACAATGGGGCACTCCCTGGCAACAGGGGGACACTACCTGGCAACAGAGGGGACACTCCCGGCAAAGAGGGACTCTAACCGGCACATGGGAGAATCTACCTGGCAACAAAGGGGGCACTACCGGCAACAATGTGGGGGGCACTACCTGGCAACAGGGGGGCCTACCTGGAAAACAGGGGGGCATACCGGGCAACAGAGGGGACACAACCGGGCAACCCAAGGGGGACATCTACCTGGCACCAGGGGGGGCCTACCTGGCAAAAGGGGACATCTACCTGGCAACAAGGGGCACTCCCTGGCAAAAAAGGGGGCACTACCTGGTAACAAGGGGCACTAGGGCTAACGATGGGGCACTCCCGGCAACGAGAGGACACACCTGGCAACAGAGGGGACATACCTGGCAACGAGGGGACACTACCTGGCAACAGATGGGGGACACACCTGGCTAACAGAGGGGGCAACCTGGCTAAAGAGGGGGGGCACTCCCTGGTAACAGAGGGGCCAAACCCCTGCAAACAGGGGGGGCATCCCTGGCTAACAGAGGGGGCCTCCCGGGCAAAAAGGGGGGACACTACCTGAACAGGGGGGGAATCACCTGGCAAACAGTTGGGGGCCCCTCCCTGGTGACAAAGGGGGCCCCTACCTGGCTAACATTGGGGGCCCTACCTTGCTAACAAGGGGGGGCACCTACCTGGCAACAATGGGGGCACCTACCTGCAAACATGGGGGCACCTACCTGGTAACAAAGGGGGGCATCTCCCTGGCTTAAAATTTTTGGGCTCACCTGGCTACAGAGGGGAATCTACTTGGTACAAGTGGGCACTCCCGGCCTTAAAGGGGGCCTCCCTGGTTATGGGGGGAAAACACCTGGCTATAAGGGCATCTACCGGCTTTCTTCCAAAGCCGTTAAAGCATTTTGGTGGATTGGGGGTGGCTTTTTTTGAAGGGGCGTGGCATACCAACAAATGGGCTGCCATGCAAATTTTTTTCCCGCGGCGCCACGCGCGCCGCCCACTACATTCCCGCTTTTTCATTTTTCAAATTGGCAAATATGCAATAATCACTACCCATCCTGCAGGCACAGTACTCCCTCCCATATAATACATCTATCCTCATCCTGCAGGCACAGTACTCCCCCCATATAATACATCTATCCTCATCCTGCAGGCACAGTACTCCCTCCCATATAATACATCTATCCTCATCCTGCAGGCACAGTACTCCCTCCCATATAATACATCTATCCTCATCCTGCAGGCACAGTACTCCCTCCCATATAATACATCTATCCTCATCCTGCAGGCACAGTACTCCCTCCCATATAATACATCTATCCTCATCCTGCAGGCACAGTACTCCCTCCCCTCCCATATAATACATCTATCCTCATCCTGCAGGCACAGTACTCCCTCCCATATAATACATCTATCCTCATCCTGCAGGCACAGTACTCCCTCCCATCCATTATAATACATCTATCCTCATCCTGCATGCACAGTTCCACTTCCCTCATATATAATACATTGTTCCTTATCATGCAGGCACAGTACTCCCTCCCATATAATACATATATCCTCATTCTGCATGCACAGTACCACTTTCCTCAATCATACTACATACAGTATATCCTCATCCTGCAGGCACAGTACCCCCTCCCCTCCCATATAATACATCTATCCTGATTCTGCATGCACAGTACCACTTCCTTTATATGTAATACATTGTCCTTATCCTGCATGCTCAGTACCACTTCCTTCATATACACAAGCAGCTATAATATTAATATCATCTGCATTATGTTCTGTAGGTCCCTTGTGTGCCCCGACAGTTTGGACCCATCGCGGCCTGGAGTCCAGAAGACCTCTGAAGGTGTCCTGTGCTATTTGGCACCAAGTTGTTAGCAGCAGATCCTTTAAGTCTTGTAAATTGTGAGGACTTATCGGATCTGCTGCTCACATTATAGTGCCAGCCAGGTCTAGTGCACCCAGGTCCGGGAGACTCCCCTCAAACCATTACTCAACAATTCTTGCAGACTGGGCATTTCCTGCTGTAAGAGACCACTGCCTATAGGGGGCCACGCCAGGAAGGAGGTACGTCAAGTAACTTTTCATGAGAAACCCCTGCCTTAGGGGGGGCCCCCTGCCAGGGAAAGGGAGGTCATGTCAGAGTAACATTCACATGAGACCCCCTGCCTATATGGGGCGCCACTGCCAGGGGAGGGCATGTAGAGTAACTTCACATGAGACCACTGCCTATAGGGGGGGCCCTGCCAGGGAAAGGTAGGACTGTCAGGTAAATTCACATGAGACCACTGCCCATAGGGGCCACTGCAGGAAGGTAGTACATGTCAAGTAACATTTACATTAGACCACGCCCAAGGGGGCACCCTGCCAGGAAGGAAAAATACAATTTAGAGTAACATTCACATGAGACCATGCTTGTAGGGGGCGCCATGCCGGGAAATTTGGGGGGGGGGGGACAGTCAAGGAACATTCACATGAGACCACTGCCTATAGGGGCGCCCACGCCCGGAAAGTAGGGACATGTCAAGTAACACTCACATGAGACCTTGCCCTTTGGGGGGGCCACTGCCCCGGGAAAGGTAGGTACATGTCAAGTAACATTCACAGGACACTGCCATAGGGGGCGCCCCCCCCAGGGAAAGGAGGTGGTACATGTCAGAGTAAACTCACATGAGACCATGCCTATAGGGGGGGCCACGCCGGGGAAAGGAGGACATTCAATAAATTCACATGAGACCACTGCCTATAGGGGGCGCCCCTGCCAGGAAGGTAGGTGGTACATGTCAGAGTAACACTCACATGAGACCACTGCCTATAGGGGGCACCACTACCAGGAAGGTAGGTACATGTATGAGTAACATTCACATTAGACCACTGCCTATAGGGGGCACCACTGCCAAGGAATGTTTAAGTGCATTAGGGTTAAGGCCCATGCCCGCCCAAAAAGGTTTTGCAATGAATTAGGTAACATTAACATGAGACCACTGCCTATAGGGGGCGCCCCTGCCAGGAAGGTAGGTGGTACATGTCAGAGTAACACTCACATGAGACCACTGCCTATAGGGGGCGCCACTGCCAGGAAGGTAGGTACATGTCAGAGTAACATTCACATGAGACCACTGCCTATAGGGGGCGCCACTGCCAGGAAGGTAGGTACATGTCAGAGTAAAATTCACATGAGACCACTGCCTAAAGGGGCGCCCCCCGCCAGGAAGGTAGGTACATGTCAGAGTAACATTCACATGAGACCCACTGCCTAAGGGGGCGGGCCCCTGCCAGGAAGGTATGTACATGTCAGAGTAACACTCACATTAGACCACTGCCTATAGGGGGCACCACTGCCAGGAAGGTAAGTACATGTCAGAGTAACATTCACATGAGACCACTGCTTGTAGGGGGCGCCACTGCCAGGAAGATAGGTACATGTCAGAGTAACATTCACATGAGACCACTGCCCATAGGGGGCGCCACTGCCAAAGGGAAAATAGGCACATGTCAGAGTAACACTCACATGAGACCACTGCCTATAGGGGGCGCCACTGCCAGGAAGGTAGGTACATGTCAGAGTAACATTCACATGAGACCACTGCCTATAGGGGGCGCCACTGCCAGGAAGGTAGGTACATGTCAGAGTAACATTCACATGAGACCACTGCCTATAGGGGGCGCCACTGCCAGGAAGGTAGGTACATGTCAGAGTAACACTCACATGAGACCACTGCCTATAGGGGGCGCCACTGCCAGGAAGGTAGGTACATGTCAGAGTAACATTCACATGAGACCACTGCCTATAGGGGGCGCCACTGCCAGGAAGGTAGGTACATGTCAGAGTGACATTCACATGAGACCACTGCCTATAGGGGGCGCCACTGCCAGGAAGGTAGGTACATGTCAGAGTAACACTCACATGAGACCAGGTATCCACTGCCTCCGCCCACTTGTCTTCTCTCTATAATGTATGCTGGGGCATGGGGCTGCTGTTTTGGAGATGCCCTCTCCCGATCGCCTAGCCATCACATTTTGGCCCTTGTCACAGCCGCTCAGATCCCTACAACTGCCCATTTCCTGCTTCCAATCATCATCCTACATCAACTTCAAGGACTGTCGGGTCACCTGCTGCCTAATATATCCCAACCTTTGAGGGGCGCCATAGTCATGAAAGACTCAATGTCACTCATCTGCCAGTGGATGTAATGGTGGGACTGATCCGAGTATCCATTATACACTACTCACAAGAAGTGAGGGATATTTGGCTTTTGGTTGAAGTTTCAGGATGGACAGAAAATTTCTTGATTTTTATTTTAAAAGCACTAAATGAGACCCTCTCCTGCCTTTCGATGCACATGCGCGACTGTTCACTGTTTCAGGACTTTTTGCGCAACTTGCTGATCTCTAACAAGGAGCTTAATGGCAAAATTCACAACAGGTGTTTGATTCCTGAACCGCCCAATACATTAGGGAATTCATTTGAATTGGGATTTAAACAGTCCTCCTCATCCTGCTGTTCACATTGTGACATCATGAGACCAAGACAACACCTCACAATTTATCAACAGTACCTTTGTGAGGCTTCAAGCAGGATACTGTCAGACGGAAGTGGCCACTGAGCTTAGAGTGTCATCAGCAGGTTGTATCAGAGAGACTGGAAGAGTCACAGAAAGGCAAAGAAGTGAACGTCCTTTGCAGCGTCGGATTGGGGGGTCTGGAGCCCACCCTACGTCTAAAAATATTACCGGCCTCTCATAAAAAAGCGCCTTTTTTACCACATAATACATGTTCAAAACAAACTGAAAATTGTGTAGTACAATAGCAAAGAGTCACACATTTTCACGTCAAATTCATAGACACGGGGCTAATAGCTCCATCCAATCCCCCCCCCACCCACATACAAACCCCCTCCACCCACATACAGTATCCCCCCCCACCCACATACAATATCCCCTCCACCCACTAAAATATCCCCCCCCAAACCACAACAAATCCCCCTTCACCCACATAAAAATATCCCCCCTCCACCCAAAAATACAATTTCCCCCTCCACACCATACAATATCCCCCTCCACCCACAACAAAAACTCCCTCCACCCACATCAATATCTCCCTCCACCCCCCACATACAATATCTCCCTCCACCCACAAAAATACCCCCCTCCACCCACATACAATATCTCCCTCCACCCACAACAAACCCCCCCACCCAAAAAACTCCCCCCCCACCCACATACACTATCCCCCTCCACCCACATACAATATCCCCCCCCACCCCCCACATACAATATCCCCCCCACCCACATCAATACCCCCCTCCACCCACAAAATTCCTCCTCCACCCACAATACAATATCCCCTCCCCCACAAAAAAAAAACCCCCTACCCATAAATAAAACCCCCAAAAAAATAAAAATCCCCCCCCCCACATACAAAATCCCCCTCCACCCAAACAAATCCCCCCCCCCCAAAACAATACCCCCTCCACCCAAAACAATATCCCCCCACCCACATAAAATACCCCCTCCCCCCCCACATACAATATCCCCTCCACCCACATCAATATCTCCCTCCCCCCAAATCAATACCCCCTCCACCCACATACAATATCCCCTCCCCCCAAAAATTCCCCCCCCCCCCACATACAATACCCCCCTCCCCCCCACCCATACAATATCCCCCTCCACCCGCATAAAATATCCCCCCCACCCGCATACAATATCTCCCTCCACCCGCAGACATTATCCCCTCCCCCCGCATACAAACCCCCCTCCACCGCATACAATATCCCCCTCCACCCCATACAAATCCTCCTCCACCCGCATACAAATCCCCCTCCACCCCAACAATATCCCCCCCACCCGCATACAAAACCCCCCCCTCCACCCCATACAAATCCCCTCCACCCAATACAATACCCCCTCCACCCACAACAATACCCCCTCCACCCACATACAAATCCCCCTCCCCCCACATACAATATCTCCCTCCACCCGCATACAATATCCTCCCCACCGCATAAATATCCCCTCCCCCCGCATAAAATTTCCCCCCCACCCGCATAAAATCCCCCCCCACCCGCATACATTATCCCCCCCCCCCATACAATACCCCCCCTCCACCCCATACAATACCCCCTCCACCCACATACAATAACCACCTCCACCCGCATACAAATCCCCTCCACCCAAAACAGTATCCCCCTCCCCCACATACAATATCCCCCTCCACCCCATACAAATTCCTCCACCCCTACAAATCTCCCCCCACCCACATAAATTCTCCCCCACCCACATACAATCCCCCCCTCCACCCACTACAAATCCCCTCCACCCACATACAATACCCCCTCCCCCACTACAAACTCCCTCCACCCACTACACTATCCCCTCCACCCACAAACAAATCCCCCTCCACCCAATAAAAAATATCCCCCTCCACCCACATACAAAATCCCCCCCCAAACCCAAATAAAATTTCCCCCCTCCACCCACATACAATATCTCCCTCCACCCACATACAATATCCCCCCACCCGCATACAATACCCCCTCCCCCAAATAAAATACCCCCTCCACCCGCATACAATATCTCCCCTCTCCCCCACATACAATATCCCCTCCACCCGCAACAAAAACCTCCTCCACCCGCAACAATATCCTCCTCCACCCGCAACAAATCCCCCCCCACCCCATACAATACCCCCTCCACCCACAACAATATCCCCCTCCCCCACATACAAAATCCCCCTCCACCCACAACAATATCCTCCTCCACCCCATAAATATCCCCCCCCCCACCCACATACAATATCCTCCCCACCCGCAACAATACCCCCTCCACCCGCATAAAAATTTCCCTCCACCCCATCAATACCCCTCCTCCACCCGCATAAAATTTCCCCCCCTCCCCCGCATACAATACCCCCTCCACCCGCATACAATATCCCCCCCTCCACCCGCATACAATATCCCCCTCCACCCGCATACAATACCCCTCCACCCGCAACAAAAATCCCCCTTCCACCCGCATAAAATACCCCCCTCCACCCAAATAAAATACCCCCCCTCCCCCCGAAAACCAAATCCCCCCCACCCGCAACAATATCCCCCTTAAACCCAATAAAATATCCCCCCCCACCCCATACAAATTACCCCCTCCACCCCCTACAAATTCCCCCCACCCCACATACAATATCCCCCTCCCCCACATCAATATCCCCCCACCCACAACAACATAGTTGCCACTTTCGAAAATGAAAAAGCGGGATAGTTAGGGGCGGCGCGCGTAGCGCGCCGCGGAAAAAAATTTGCAGGGACACCCCCCATCTTGTTGGTAGCCACGCCCCTTCAAAAAAGCCACACCCACTCCACCAATTCAAAAACGTTTTGGAAGAAAGCCAGGTAATCCCCCTTATAGCCAGGTATAGCCCCCCATAACCAGTAGGCCCCTTACAGGCCGGTAAAAATGCCCCCTTTAGCCAATAATGCCCCTTCTGACCCGGGTAGAGCCAAATTTGAGCCGGTAATCCCCCCTTTTGTTACCATAGGTGCCCCCCCTTTGTTAGCCGGTAGGTGCCCCCATTGTTGCCAGTAGGTCCCCCATTGTCAGCCAGGTGGGTGCCCCCATTGCAGCCAGTAGGTGCCCCCTTTGTCACCGGGTAGTGCCCCCATTGTTTGCCGGGGAAAATTCCCCCATTGTTTCCAGGTAAAAGTCCCCTCTGTTGCCGGGTAATTCCCCTCTTTTGCCAGTATGCCCCCTCTTTTCCAGGTATGCCCCATCTTTTTGCCAGGTTCCCCCCACGTTTCCAGGAGTCCCCCCATCTGTTGCCAGGATGCCCCCATCTTTTAGCCGGTACCCCCCCCACTTTACCGGGTATGCCCCATCTGTTAGCCAGGATGCCCCCATCTGTTAGCCAGGTATGCCCCCATCTGTTCCAGGTAGTGCCCCCTTTTTGCCGGGTAGGCCCCCTCTTTCCCGGGTAATGCCCCCCTCTGTTGCCAGGTAGTCCCCCCCCTCTTTCCGGGTAGTGCCCCCTCTTTACCAGGTATCCCCCATCTGTTAGCCAGGTGTGCCCCCATCTTTTGCCGGGTAGTCCCCCCCTTTTGCCAGGTAGTGCCCCCTCGTTGCCGGGTAAGTCCCCTCTTGCCGGGTAGTGCCCCCTCTGTTCCCAGTAGTGCCCCTCTGTTCCAGGTAGTGCCCCCTCTGTTAGCCAGGAGTCCCCCCATCTGTTAGACAGGTAGTGCCCCATCTTTTTGCCGGGTAGTCCCCCCCATTGTTGCCGGAGTCCCCCCCATCTTTTTTTGCCAGGTAGTGCCCCCTCTGTTAGCCAGTATCCCCCCATTGTTGCCAGGTAGTCCCCCCACTTTTTTCCCAGGTAGTGCCCCCCTGTTAGCCGGGTAGTGCCCCCATTTTTTTAGCCGGGTAGTGCCCCATCTGTTAGCCGGGTAGTGCCCCCACGTTGCCGGGTATGCCCCCTCGTTAGCCAGGTAGTTCCCCCATCTTTAGCCAGGTAGATGCCCCCCTCTTTGCCAGAGATGTCCCCCGTTGCCGGGTAATGTCCCCTCTTTCCCCATAGTCCCCCCTGTTGCCAGGTATGCCCCCACGTTAGCCATAGTGCCCCCATCTGTAGCCAGGTAGTGCCCCCTCTTTTCCCAGGAGTGCCCCCTCTTCCCCAGGTAGTGCCCCCTTTTTTGCCAGATTGCCCTCTCTTTAGCCAGGTAGAGCCCCCAAAGCAAATAAAAAATTTAAATAAAAAAACCATTTCCCTTTACCAGGCTCCTGCAGAACGGCCGCTCCCGACCGACTCTTCAGGGGCGCAGGGGGAAGGAGAGCGCCGCGCTCACTCCCCTGCAGCCGCCGTCATTTCCCCCTGCGCCGTTGACCTTATTACGGCGCACACACCGGCCCCGTACAAACGGGGAGGGGAGGGGGGAGGACGATCCCCCGCCTCCTCCCCGCACAGTAAACCCCGCGGCGGGGGAGCGGACCTCGGCCGCTGCACCCGCCCGTAGGGGCGGTCCCCGGCGAAAAAGTACGCACCCGCGCTACCTTTCCCGCGTAATTTAAAGACCCCCCCCGCCTCAGGGGGCGGGGGGGAAGCCAAAACCCCCCGGGGGGCGGGAGGGGGCCCCAAAAAGCGGGGCCCCCCCCCCAAAAACGGGGGAGTTGGCATGTAGACTACAATATCCCCCCCTCCACCCAATACAAATCCCCCCCCCCACCCCATACAATTAGCCCCCTCCACCCACATACAAATCTCCCTCCACCCCAACAATTCCTCCTCCACCCCAACAATATCCTCCTCCACCCGCATACAATACCCCCCCACCCCATACTACCCCCTCCCCCGCATACAAAACCTCCTCCACCCCCAACAATATCCCCCCCCCCATACAATAACCCCCCCACCCCATCAATATCCCCCCCACCCGCATACAATATCCCCCCCCCACCCGCTACAATATCTCCCTCCCCCCGCTGTAATATCCCCCCCCCCCCAATACAAAATCCCCCTCCACCCACATACAAATCTCCCCCCCACCCACATACAAACCCCCTCCACCCACATACAATATCCCCCTCCACCCACATACAATATCTCCCTCCACCCCCATACAAAATCCCCCTCCACCCCCCAACAAAATCCCCCTCCAATAGCCCACATACAAAATCCCCTCCACCCACATACAATATCCCCCTCCACCCCTACAAAATCCCCCTCCACCCAATACAATATCCCCTCCACCCACCAACAAAATCCCCTCCACCCACATACACTATCCCCCCCCACCCACATACAAATCCTCCCCAAACCCCAACAATATCCCCCCCACCCGCATACAATATCCCCCCCCCACCCGCATACAATATCTCCCCCACCCGCATACAAAATCCCCCTCCCCCCGCATACAAAATCACCCACCACCCGCATACAAAATCTCCTCCACCCCATACAATATCCCCCCCCCACCCGCAACAATATCCCCCTCCCCCCCGCATACAATATCCGCCTCCCCCCCCGCATACAAAAAACCCCTCCACCCGCATACAATATCCCCCGCCACCCGCATACAATAGCCCCCTCCCCCCCATACAAATCCCCCTCCCCCCCAACAAATCCTCCCCACCCGCAAAATACCCCCTCCACCCGCATACAATATCCCCTCCACCCCATACAAAATCCCCCCGGCCGCATACAATATCCTCCTCCACCCCCATACAATATCCCCCCCACCCCCAAAACAATAACCCCCTCCACCCGCATAAAAATATCCCCCTCCACCCGCATACAATATCCCCCCCCACCCGCAAACAATACCCCCTCCACCCGCATACAATAACCCCCCCCCCGCATACAAAGTCCCCCTCCACCCGCATACAAAGTCCCCTCCACCCGCATACAATATCCCCCCCACCCACATACAATATCCCCCACCACCCACAAAAAAAAACCCCCCCACCCACAAAACAAAATCCCTCTCCACCCCAACAAATCCCCCCACCCACATACAAAATCCCCCCCCCACCCACATACAATATCTCCCCCCCCCCAACAAAATCCCCCCCCACCCAAAACAGTATCCCCCCCAACCACTACAATTCCCCCCCCCCTACATACAAAATCCCCCTCCACCCACATACACTATCCCCCTCCACCCAAAACAAATCCCCCTCCACCCACATACACTATCCCCCCCACCCACATACAATATCCCCCTCCCCCCATACAATATCCCCTCCACCCACAAAAAAAATCCCCCTCCACCCACATACAATATCCCCCCTCCACCCGCAAACAATATCCCCCACCACCCACATACAATAACCCCACCCCATACCAAATCCACCTCCACCCCATACAATCCCCTCCCCCACAAAAATATCCCCCCATCCACATACAATATCCCCCCTCCACCCACAACAATATCCCCCGCCACCCCCATACAATTTCCCCCCCCCCCCATACAATATCCCCCCCCACCCACATACAAAAACCTCCTCCACCCACATACAAAAAAACCCCTCCACCCCAACAATATCCTCCCCACCCCCATACAATATCCCCCCCCCCAATAAAACCCCCCCAAAAAAAACAATATCCCCCCATACTAACACTATCCCCCCCCACAACAACAATATCCCCCCCCCACCCCACATACAAACTCCCTCCAACCCAAAACAATATCCCCCTCCACCCACATACATTTTCCCCCTCCACCCACATACATTTTCCCCCTCCACCCACATACAATATCCCCCTCCACCCACATACAATTCCCCCCCCAACCACAACAATATTCCCCCCCCACAAAATACCCCCTCCACCCCCTTACAATATCCCCTCCACCCGCATACAATATCCCCCTCCACCCACATACAATACCCCCCTCCACCCAAATCAAATCCCCCTCCCCCACATACAATATCCCCCTCCACCCACACACAGTATCCCCCTCCAACCACAACAATATCCCCCTCCACCCCCCATACAAATCCCCTACCCCCACATACAATATCCCCCTCCACCCACACACAAATCCCCCCTCCAACCACATAAATATCCCCCTCCCAAACCCCCATACAATATCCCCCTCCACCCACATACAATATCCCCCTCCACCCCCATACAAACCCCCCCACCCCCCCATACAAAACCCCCCCACCCGCATACAAATCCCTCTTCACCCGCATACAAAACCCCCTCCACCCCATACAAGATCCCCCTTCACCCACATACAATATCCCTCTCCCCCACATACACTATCCCCCTCCACCCACAAACCAAAAACCCCACCACCCCATCAATATCCCCCCCCCACCCACATACAATTGCCCCTCCCCCCAATACAAATTTTCCCCCCCCACGTTTCCCTTGGCACCACCTCGCCACCCCTTTTAAAATACAAGAAAAAATACAAGTGTAACTCCTATAACAGGGTCAGTTTTCCCTCATCTTACAATCAGGGGCCTGTACTCTGCCCCTATATTAGGCCCATATAACCTACAACACCGCCATAAAGAGACCACATAGAACAACACCAGCCAGTAAACCCCACAACACGCCATATAGAGACCAATAGAGGCAGAAAACCACTCAGGGATAACCTACAACACCACCCAAAAAACCACAAAGAGGCAGACACCAGCCAGGGAAACCTACAACACCACCATATAGAGACCACAAGGTCAACACCAGCTCAGTAAAAAACCCACAACACCACCAAAGAACCACATAAGGGCAAACACCCCCAGGATAACCCACAAACACCCCATATAAGACCAATAGAGGTCAGACCCACTCAGGATAACCACAACACCGCCTAAAGACCACATAGAGATAACACCGTAGGGTTTAAACCACAACACCACCATTAGAACCACATAGAGGGGCCCAAAAACCCGCTCAGGGATAACCCCACCCACCACCATATAGAGACCACATAGAGGGCAACCCAAACCCGCTCAGGTTAAACCTACAACACCGCCATATAGGACACATAGAGATCAACACCAGCCAGGGATAACCCTACACCACCACCCCTATAGAACCACATAGAGGTCAACACCACTCATATAACCTAAACCCCCACCATATAAACCACATAGAGGTCGACACCAGTCAGGTATAACCTACAACACCGCCAATAAGACCCCATAGAGATCAGACACCACCAGGTATAACCTACAAAACCGCCCTATAAACCACTAGAGGGCAGACACCAGCTCAGGGATAACCTACAACACCACCATATGAGACCACATAGAGGGCAACACCACTCAGGATAACCTACAACACCCCCATATAGAACCACATAGGGCAACACCAGCTCAGGGAAACCTACAACACCCCCAATAGAGACCACATAGAGACAAACCAAACTCAGATAACCTACAACACCGCCAAAAAGAGCCACTAGAGTCAACACCAGCCAGGTATAACCTACAACACCACCATATGAGACCACATAGAGGTTCAGACACCACTCAGTAAACCTACAACACCCCCAAAGAGACCACAAGAGGGCAGACAACACTCAGGTATAACCTACACACCACCATATAGAGACCACAAGAGGTCAACAAAACTCAGGGGATAACCCCAACACCCCCATATAGAGACCACAAAAAGGGCAACGCAGCTCAGGAAAAACCTACAACACCGCCATATAGAGGGCCCCATAAGATAACACCACTCAGGTATAACCTACAACACTGCCAATGAGACCCCAAGGGTCAGACACCAGCTCAGGTATAACCCCCAAACAAACCCCCATATAGAGACCCCCATAAGGGGCAAAACACCACTCAGGTATAACCTACAACACCGCCAAAATAGAGACCACATAGAGGTCAGACACCAGCTCAGGTATAACCTACTCACACGCCAAATAGAGACCACATAGAGGTCAGTCACCCAGCTCAGGTTCTCTAACTACAACACTGTCATATAGAGACCCACTATAGAGGTCAGTGGGACACCAAACTCAGGTATAAACCAGGGCCGTTCCTAGGGGCGGAGCAGGGTGGGCGGACGCACCAGGGTGCCGAGGCTCCAGCTCACCCGAGGGGGGCGCAGCGGCCGCCCGCCCTGCCCGCCCGGAGAGCACCCCTGACTCTGGGCAGGGCCAGCAGTGCCAGTACAGGGGAGAGGCGGGACCGTGATCGTTCCGTCCTGACTCCTCCCTCCTGTTCAGCGCGCAGGGGGGGCTATTTCTCGAAGCTTTCACCGCGCCCCCTGTGACGATCGGTCTCCTCGGCTGAGCACTCTGCCGCGAGGAGATACCTGGGAGCTGCGTGCAGCGTAAGCAAGGTCGATGGACGTCACCACCGCTTACTCATGTCATGCTGCCTCTCCACTGTCTTGAGCAGCTCCGGACCGGGACGCGCGGACCCAGGTGAGTATCTTTTTTGTTATTTTTATAATTACTTATAGGGGTCATCACTGGCTTCAAAGGGGGCGCATCACTGGCATAACATGGGGGGCTCCACTGGCTAATAGGGGGGGCATCCTCACTGGCTACAAGGGGGCACCTCCTGGCTACAAGGGGGGCATCACTGGCTACAAGGGTGGGCATCCTGGCTACAAGGGGGCATCACTGTGCTACAAGGGAGGCATCACTGGATCCGAGGGCGATCACTGGCTACAGGGGGGGGACATACTGGCCTACATGGGGGCATCACTGGCTAACATGGGGAATCACTGGCTACAGAGGGGCATCACTGGCTACCGGGGCGCAATCATTGGCTACAGGGGGGCATCGACTGGCTACAGGGGGGCATCACTGGCTACAGGGGGGGGCATCACTGGCTACAAGGGGGCATCACTGGCTACAAGGGGGCATCACTGGCTACAAGGGGGCATCACTGGCTACAGGGGGGCATCACTGGCTACAGGGGCATCACTGGCTACCGGGGCATCACTGGCTACAGGGGGCATCACTGGCTACAAGGGGGGCATCACTGGCTACAAAGGGGGCATCACTGGCTACAAGTGGCATTCTACCTGGCTACAAGGGCGGGCCTTCACCCTGGCCGACAGGGGGCCTTCTAACTGGCTAACAGGGGAGCATCTACTGGCTACAGAGGGGAGCATGTAATGGCTGCAAGGGGCCATCACTGGCTACAAGGGGGGGCAATCACTGGCTTCAAATAGGGGGGCATCACTGGCTACAGGGGCATCATGGCTACAGGGGCATCACTGGCTACGAGGGGGGTTTCACTGGCTACAAGGGGGCATCACTGGCTTATAAGTGGGGCATCCTGGCTACAGGGTAGGCATCACTGGCTACTGCGAGGGCATCACTGGCTACAGAGGGGAATCACTGGCACAAGGGGCATCACTGGCTATTACAAGGGTGGCACCTGGCTACAGGGGGCATCACTGGCTACAATGAGGCATCACTGGCTACAAAGGGGGCATCACTGGCTACAACGGTGGGCATTTCCTGGTACAAAAGGGGGCATCACTGGCTACAAGGGGACACTTCACTGGCCTAACAAGGGGGCATCAACGGTCTTACAAGAGGCGGCATCATGGATACTAGGGAGACATCACTGGCCTACAGGAGGGGGCATCACTGGATACAGGGGCAACACTGGCTACAAGGGGGGTATCACTGGCTACAAGGGGGCATCACTGGCTACAAGGGGCATCACTGGCTACAAGGGGGGAATCACTTGGTACAGGGTAGGCAACACTGTCGCTAGCAAAGGAGGAACATGGCCCCTACAAAGGAGGCATCCATGGCTACCAGGGGGGCATCATGGCTACAGTTGGCGATCACTGGCTACAGGGGGGGGCATTACTGGCTACAGGGGGGCATCTCTGGCTACAGGGGGCTTCTACTGGCTATAGTTGCATCATGGCTACAGAGGGGCATCACTGGCTTACAAAGGGGGCATCACTCGGTACAAAGGGGGCATCCACTGGCTACAAGTAGGGGGCATTTTCCCCCCACCCCTCCCTCCACCCCCCCCCCTCCCACCCCCTCCCCCTCCCCCACTCCTCTGGCTACAAGTCGGGGGCATCACTGGCTACTCAAGGGGGCATCGCTTGGCATTACAAGGCGGGGGACACATCACTGGCATAACAAGGGGGCAAACGATCACTGGCTACAGGGGGGGGCTCATCACTGGCTACATGGGGGCATCACTGGCTACATATAGGGGGCATCGCTGGCTAACATGGGACACAAATCTACTGGCTAACAAGGGGGGCATCACTGGCTACAGGGGGGGCATCACTGGATACAAGGGGGGCATCACTGGATACAGGGGGGCTTCACTGGCGACTACAGGGAGGCATTCTACTGGCTACTAAGGGGCATCATGGACTACAGGGGGCATAAACTGGCTCATGGGGGCATCACTGGCTACAAGGGGGGCTCATGGCTACTTAAGGGGGGCATTACTGGCTAAAGGGGGGCCAATACTGCTACATTGGGGGCATAACTGGTACAAGGGGGCATCATGGCTTCAAGGGGGGCTAAAATATCCACTGGCTACAGGGGCATCACTGGCGCTACAGGTGCATCACTGGCTACTAGGAGAGGCATCACTGGCTACGGAGGGGCTTTCACTGGCATGACTGGGGCATTCAACTGGTCTACAGAGGGGCATCACTGGCTCAGTGGGATCACTGGTCTTGTCAAGGGGGGTCATTCACTGGCTACAGGGGGGGGCATCACTGGCTACAAGGGGGGCATCACTGGCACTACAGCGGTGGCATCACTGGCTACATGGGCATCACTGGTACAAGGGGCATCTACTGCCTACAGGGGCATCTACTGGCTACAGGGGAGGCATCACTGGTCTAATGCAGGGGCTTCACTGGCTACGGGGGCATTATTGGTCTAATAAAGAGGGGGCATTACTGGCTACAGGGGGGTGCATCATGGTCTAGACAGGTGGGGGCATCTGTTGGGCTATACAGGGGGCATTCATGGCTACCAGGGGGGCATATAGTGGCTACAGGGGGCATCACGTGTCTACTAGGCGGGCCATCAATGGCTACAGGGGCTGACTACATGGCTACATATGAGATGCTATAGATGGGGAGTTTGTATAGAGATAGGAATTGGTAGAGTATGTGGCTGATATAAAGTGAGGGAGTTCCTAAGTTGTGTTATTTCTGTTTTGTAAAATTTTACATTGAGAAGTCGGGAGCAGGTGCCTTCATGGCGTCTGAGACACGATGGAAAAGAAGAAGAAGATGAAAGAGAACAACTCTTCAGAGACGATCTCTCTGTGAGTCATCAATGATAACTTTAATGTAACCATTTTATAGGTCTGCCAGAGCCTGTGTTGAGAGGTATTCACACTGTAAGTGGTCACTGTATGCTGGTAATATTGGTTGTAGTATATGGTTTTTTATTATTATTATTATTAATATTATTAATAATAATAATTTTAAAGCGCCATTGATCAGGGCGCTGTACATTGGAGGGGGTTACAGACATACCATAAGTCAAACGAGGTACAGTGATAAGGGATAATGGAGAAGTGGCCGACAGAGGAGAGAGGACCCTACCCGCGAGGGCTTACAATCTACAAGGAGGGGGAAAGAGGCAGGAGGTGAGGGGCAGACATGTATGGGAGGGTTGTAGATGCCCACGAGGGTTATTGTAGGTTATAGGCAAGCCTGAAGAATGGGAGTTTTCAGGGTCTTTTGATGCTGGTGGAAAGTGCAGGAGCGTCTGATGTGTTGGGGCAGCTGTTTTCCAGAGTGTTGGGTTGAGGAAGCACGAGAGAAGTTTGGAGACGGTTTGTGTGAGAGCTGATAAGGGGAGAGCAGAGGAGAGTCCTGTGAGGAGTGGAGAGTGCGGTGAGGGGGATATTTTGAAATTAGGGCAGAGATGTATGGAGGGGAGAGGTCGTGGAGGAGCCTTGTAGGTCATGGTTAGCAACATGAAATTATTCGCTGGGCATACGGGGAAGCCAGTGAAGAGATTGACAGAGGGGAGAGGAGAGGTCGTAGCGGGGGAGAGGAGGTGGATAAGAGGGCAGCGGAGTTGAGATTGTTTGAAGGGGAGGCAGAGTGCTAGATGGGAGGCCACAGAGAAGGATGTTGCAGTAGTCTAGGCGGGAGATGACAAGGGCATAGACCAGACATTTTTGTAGTCTCATAGTTGAGACTGAGCGGATGCGAGAGATGTTTTTTCAGGTGGAGGCGGCAGGCTGAGGGTGAGGGTTTGGATGTGTGGTTTTAAAAGATAAAGCAGAATCTAGGATTACCCCAAGGCAGCGGACTTGCTTCGCGGGAACGCAAGGTTGGAGTGTAAGCATGCGTTGACTGGAGATAGAGAGATCAGGGCAGGGGTTTATGGTAGGATGGTTGGAAAGATGATTAGTTTCTGTTTTCTCTCATTTTGTTTTAGGAGACGGGAGGAGAAGAAGAGGAAATGGACGACAGACAGTCAGGTTCCGGGAGAGTTAGAGAAGTGACATCTGGGCCACCTGAGATGTAGAGTTTGAGGTATCATCCGCATACAGGTGGTAATGAAGCCATGTGATGCTATGAGTGACCGTGGCCAAAGGGGTGTAGATAGAGAAGGTATGTTGGACTCAGACTGACCCTGGGGGGACACCAAACAGAGAGTGGCCGGGGTTAGGAGGTGGAGCGAGAATGAGAGACTGCTGAAAGTCCGATCAGTGAGGTACGAGGAGATCCAGAAAGTAGCAAGTCTGTGATGCGAGGGAGGAGGGGAGGATTGTAGCAGGGGGAATGGTCGGACTCAGTGTCTAAGGCAGAGGAAGGTCTAAGAGGAGGAGCACGAGTGTGAGGGAGGCTTTGGCAGTTGCTAGGTCATTGGTGACCTTGGTTAGTGCGGTTTCGGTAGAGGGGTGGGTCTCGGAACCAGATTGTAGTGGGTCAAGAAGAGAGTTGAGGAGAGGTGGGAGGACAGTTGAAGATAGACGTGCTTTTCGAGGAGTTGGAAGCAAAAGGGAGCAGTGAGATGGGGCGATTAGTTGGACAGAGAGAGGGGGCAAGGGTTGTTCTTTTAAGATTGCGTGATAGTAGCATGTTTAAAAGCGGTAGTGAAGAATGCCAGAGGTTAGTGTTAGGTTGAAGAGGTGGGTGAGGGCTGGGATGATAGAAGCACTGAGGTTCTGGGAAGAAAGTGGATGGCAGTAGGTTCCAGACTACAGGTTAGTGAGGTTGGATTTTGGGACAGTAGAGAGGAAAGGTTGTCATGAGTGACCGTGGGGAAGCAAGTTAATGGGAAGAGCAGTTTGCAAGAGTAGAGGAGGGTGGTGGGGACTTCGGGCTAAGCTTCTCTGATGTGGTTGATTCTTCCTGGAGTGAAGTGAATGGCAAAGTAGTCTGCTGAAAGGAGGAATGGGGGAGGAGTGCTCTTTTTCTTTTTGTGGGCGGAGGTGAGAGTTGATGGTTTTGAATAATTGTCTGGGGTTGTGGGACAGGGAGGGATATGAGGTTTGGTGAATAGTCTGTTTGGCTGAGGTGAGTGCAGATTAAATGTATGTAGTGATGTTTGTATGTATGAGGCAAAAGTCTATCGGTGGAGCGAGTTTTCTTCAGCGGCGTTCTGCAATTTGGAAGTCTCGCCTCAGCTGTTTAGTGATTTCGTGTGCCAGGTTGTCTGTTGACTTTAGGGTTTGTTGTGGTGAGAGATTTAACTGGTAGTCAAGGGTGGTGGTAGATGTGTGGTTTGTAGAAAGTGGTGGATGCATCTTGGTCATTAAATGATGATATGGTAGTAAGAGGTGCAAGAGAGTCTGAGAGAGTGAGACGGTGGAGGCTTTGTTGGTTCCTGCGGGGTCGTACCTGGATATGAGACAGGAGAGCAGTGGGGTGGAGATGGTGAGAAGGTAAGAGGTTGTGGTCAGATATGGGGTGGGGGGAGGTTTGAGAGGTCAGATAGGGGGCAGAGTCGGTGAAGATGAGTCCAGATGTGTGTGTGCTATCTTTATGAGTGGCTCCTGAAGTCCACTGGGTGAGGTCGAAGGCGGGGCAGAGTGAAAGGAGTTTGTTGGAAGCAGAGTGGAGGTTGTCGTTTGGATATTGAGTCTCCCTGATGATAGTGGGGATGTCGGTGGAAAGAAATGTGGAGAAGCACAGGAAGAAAAGTGTAGAGAAAAGGTGCCTAACTGGGCCTGGGGGTCAGGTAGATAACAGCCACTCTTGGATATTGGAGGGGGTTTAGATGCGGACACGAGTGCACCTCAAAGGAGGAGAGTGTGAGGGAAGGCAGAGGTGGGAGTGGGACAAAGGAACTGGTGTCATGTCAAGTGAGGCGGCCGACACCTCCACATGCTTGTTACCCTGGGCGAGGAGTGTGGGTAAAGTTGGAGGACCGCTGAGTGAAGAGTGCGGCATAGGGAGACAGTGTCAGATGGGGTCAGCCAGTTTTCAGAGACAGACCCCAGGAAGAGTAAGTTGCGAGGATGAACAAGTCATGTATGTAGAAAGTTTAAGTTAAGACATACAGACCAGTGCATTCCTAGAGAGCTCAAGGGAGAGGGAAGAGGGGGAGCAGGGTCAGAGGGATGTTGTAATCAGGTTGATGGGGATTAGCGGGATTTGTAGTGGTGAGTCCTGTTCAAAGCGGGAGAGGCACGATGGTGGGAAATGTTGCTGCAAGTAATCGGTCAGTTTGTAATTTTCGGTCACTGTGTGATGGTGATATGTGGTCATGGTGTTGTTTTATTATTTGGATCACTGATAGGGGTGGTTGATATGCTAGTCATGTGTGGTGGTAATTATTGGTCACTGTGTTTGGTGATATGTGGTCTTAGTGGTCTTAGATTTGCGGTTAGGTGTAGCAGTGTTATTGGTAACTGTATGGACTATTATTTAGAAGTTTTATACGTAGCACATTGTGGTAAAGCTTTTTGTATATCTTGGCTTTGGTTTATGGTGAATGCAATGTGTCAACACTGTGGCGCATATGTTTTTTTTGTTTTTGTTGGGGGGGGGGGGGGGAGTGACAACATTTTCTTCTACCTCGCCCTGAGTGAAATATAACCCTAGGAACGGCACCTAGGAACATAACCTACAAACACCGCATATAGAAGAACACATGAGGTCAGACACAGCTCTAGGTATAACCTACAACGACCACAATATAGAGACGACATAGTGGTCAGATACAGCTTCAGTATAACCTACAACAACCTCCATATAGGGAGACCACATAGAGGTCCGACACAAGTCTGGTATAACCTACAAACACCTGACCTATACCAGACCACATAGTGATTGACATCCTTCTAAGGTATAACCTACACACCGCCATATAGACGACAACCATAGTGGTAAGACACCAGCTCAGGTATAACCTACAACACCACCCTTATAGAGGTGAAACCAGATAGAGGTTCAGGACACACCAGCTCAGCGATATAACCTAACAACACCTGCCTATAGAGACCACTAGTGGTCATCGATACCATGCTTAGTAAACCTTAAAAGAAACACCGCCATATAGAGGACACACATTGAGGTCAGACATAGCTCAGATAAAACCTACAACCCCGCCTGAAATGAGACCAGATAGAGGTCGAAACAACTCAGGTACAACATACAGGCACTACATATAGAGACACATAGAGGTCAGACACCCAGCTCAGGTGATATGACCTACAACACCACCTGATATAGAGAACACATAGAGGTCAGACACCAGTCAGTATAACCTACAACACCGCCTTATAGTGCCTCCACATAGAGGTCAGACACTCCAGCTCAGGTATTAACTACAACACACCACCATTAGGAGACCACATAGAGGTCTGATACAGCCTCAGGTATAACCTACACACCGATATAGAGACCACATAGAGGTCAGACACCAGCTCGGGTCACATCACTTTACAATGAATAAGCACTGTTCCAACTATAGGAAGTAAAATAACTCCCCTGAAATCAGGACTCACAGGGAGAAACGTATCTCTGATGAGTCGTTCTTTCTCTTATGGAGGGGTTCTTATTCCCTTTTCTTCTGCTTCCGTTCTTCGCCGTCATGATTTACTTTGTCCCTGACCACACTTCATCCCTGCAGAATTTACACACAAATATCTTAGAATCCTTACTTTGCCAGCACCTCTTTACCTATTCCCACCTCTGAACAAACTACCCAAGGGTGGGAGAGCGGATACAAGCCATAACTTAGAGGCCTAGCATCCTAAGGGGTTGGAGGGTGGAGAGAGGACTAAGCCCCTGGAGATTATGCTACAATTATGTACTGCTCCCACTCACAATTATGATTACCAGGTGGCAAGACTCTAAGTAGGTAGGACAAATGGGCAAAGGCCCAGGTAGCTAGATGGCCCTATTTAGGTAGTAGACACCCCGCTGATAAGTTGTAGGTAGCCCTAGCTAGAGTTGGTTGAGTAAGCCTCCAAGTAAGTAGATAAGTAGGCATGGGTGGGTAGGTTAAATGGGACCCCAAGTAGAATAGTAGGCCCCAGTGTAGGTTGGCGGCCCTCAGTTAGTAGGCTTGTAGGTAGGTGTTGGTGAGTCTCAGTTATGTAGGCTGGAGGTAGTCAGTGGGACCCCCCTTTATATAGGAAATCTAGTAGTCAGGCCCCTTTAGACTTAGTAGGCAGGTAGTCAGAGGCCCTTTACATAGACGGCTGGTAGTCAGGGCCTCATTTACATAGTAGGCAGGGTAGTCTAGGGCCCCCTTTAGATAGTAGGCAGGTAGTCAGTGCCCCTGATTTACATAGTAGGCAGGTAGCTCATGGGCTCCCCTTTAGATAGTAGGAAGGTAGTGTCAGTGCCCTGTCTTTACATAGTAGCAGGATAGTCAGGGCCCCTTTAGATAGTAAGGCAGGTAGTCAAGGGCCCCTCCCTTAGTAGTAGGCAGTGTTAACCCGGGCCCTCTTATATAAGGTAGGCAGGTAGCACAGGCCCCCTTTAGTTAGTAGGTAGATAGCCAGGGGATCCACCTTTAGATAGTTGCAGATAACCAGGCCCCCTTTGTTATTAGGCAGGCGGGTCAGGGCCCCCTTTTGTTATTTAGGCAGGTTGTCAGACCCCCTTTAGTTATTAGGCAGGTGGTCAGCGGTCCCCTTTAAGTATTTAGGCAGGTGGTCAGGTCCTTTTAGTATTTAGGCAGGTGTTCAGCGGTCCTACTTTGAGTATTAGGAAGGTGGTGATGGCCCTCTTGTATTTAGGTCAGGTGGTTATGGGCCCCTTAAAGTTATGTTAGGCAGTGGTCAGGGCCACCTTTAGTATTTTAGGCAGGTGGTCAGGGCCCTCTTAGTATTTAGGAAGGTGGTTAGGGCCCCCTTTAGTATTTAGGCAGTGGTAGGGCCCCCTTTAGTATTTTAGGCAGAGTGGTCTGGGACCCCTTTAGTATGTTAGGCAGATGGGTTAGGGAGCCCCCTTTAGTATTTAGGAAGGTGGTTAGGGCCCCTTTTAGTTTTTAGGCAGGTAATCAGGGCCCCCTTTAGTATTTAGGAAGCTGGTTAGAGCCCCCTTTAGTATTTAGGCAGATGGATAGAGCCCCCTTTAGTTATTTAGGGCAGGTGGGTCGGGCCCCCTTTAGTATTTTAGGCAGATGGTTACGAGCACCTCCCTTTAGTATTTCAGCAGGTGGTTAGGGCCCCCTTTAGTATTTAGGCAGGGGGTTAGGGCCCCCTTTAGTATTTAGGCAGATGGTTAGAGCCTCCCTTTAGTATTTAGGCAGGTGGTTAGGGTCCCCTTTAGTATTTAGGCAGGGGGTTAGGGCCCCCTTTAGTATTTAGCAGGTGGTTAGGGCCCCCTTTAGTATTTAGGCAGGGGTTACCCCCCTTTAGTTTTAGGCAGTGGTTAGACCCCCCTTTATTATTTAGGCAGGGGGTTTGGGGCCCCCCTTAGGACTTAGGAAAGGGGGTTTAACCCCCTTTTTAGTATTTGGGCAGGGTTTTTGGGCCCCCTTTGTATTTAGGCAGGGGTTAAGCCCCCTTTAGTATTTAGGAGGGGTTGGGGCCCCCTTTTAGTATTTAGGCAGGTGGTTTTTAGGGTCCCCTTTTTATTTTAGGCAGGGGAGGGCCCCTTTAGTTTTGGGCAGGGGGTTAGGGCCCCCTTTATTTTTTAGGCAGGGGGGTGGGCCCCCTTTATATTTAGGCGGGGGGGTTAGGGCCCCCTTTAGTATTTAGGCAGGTGGTTTTAGGGCCCCCTTTAGTATTTAGGCAGGTGGACAGGGCCCCCTTTAGTATTTAGGCAGGTGGTTAGGGCCCCCTTTAGTATTTAGGCAGGTGGTTAGGGCCCCCTTTAGTATTTAGGCAGGTGGTTAGGGCCCCCTTTAGTATTTAGGCAGGTGGTTAGGGCCCCCTTTAGTACTTAGGCAGGTGGTCAGGGCCCCCTTTAGTAAATGTTAGGCCCCCGGGTTTGGATTAGGGCCCCCTTTAGTATTTAGGCAGGTGGTTAGAGCCCCCTTTAGTATTAAGGCAGGTGGTTAGGGCCCCCTTTAGTACTTAGGCAGATGGTTACAGCCCCCTTTAGTATTTAGGCAGGTGGTTAGGGCCCCCTTTAGTATTTAGGCAGGTGGTTAGAGCCCCCTTTAGTACTTAGGCAGGTGGTCAGGGCCCCCCCTTTAGTACTTAGGCAGATGGTTGGGGCCCCCCTTTTAGTATTTGGCAGTGGTTAGGCCCCCTTTAGTATTTAGGCAGATGTTAGGCCCCCTTTAGTATTTAGGCAGATGGTTAGAGCCCCCTTTAGTATTTAGGCAGATGGTTAGAGCCCCCTTTATATTTAGGCAGGTGGCTAGGGCCCCTTTTCTTATATATATTAAATAAATCCCCCCAAAAAACCAAACAAACAACTCACCTCACTCCCGCTCCCGGACGCAATGAGCTGCCCCGACTTCTAGTGGAGCCCGGCGTAGGCGGCGCGATGCTGTGACTACATCATCACTAGAAGTCGGCACCTGGTAGGCTTAGGCCTACCGGGGTGTACAGCGGAGCGGAGCGCCGGCAGTGTTCATCTCCGCTGACACCGCGCAGCGGGAATCGAGGACATTACTGCTCGACTCCTGGGCCCTGTCTCTGAACGCTCGGGACACAGAGCAGCACAACCTCCGGGGCCCATAGCAGCTCGGGGCCCACCGGGGGATCCACCGACTCCCCGGCGGGCCAGTCCGAGCCTGGTCCTTTGGCTCCATCACACACTGATGACCGCTTCATTGTAACCAAAACCCCTGCGGACCGGATGATGAATTTTCCACAACTCCAGGCACGTTTAGGAGCTAAAAGGCACCAAGTGTGACATCAGACCATTCATAACTGGTTACATCAGCGCGGTCTGTAAGACGTCCTGACCACTCCACCAGGCACAGGCATCATCGTCTTGCATGGGCTAGGGAGCATCTACGCTGGACGAGGGACCAGTGCTCCTCAGTGCTATTTAGTGATGAAAGTCGATTCACTCTGAGCAGAAATGATGGCCGCCAACGATGCTGGAGACGTCAAGGAGAGCGCTGTGCATCAGCCAGGACAGGTACCCTCGCCTGCAGTCTCGCCTCGCAGACCGCACCGATGTAAACGGTTATGAATGGTCTCATGAGACACCTGGTTGCCTCTCACTTCCCTTAAAAGTGCCTACAGTTGGGTGACATTCATCATCCGGCTCTGCAGGGCATTGGTTACAATGAAGCAGTCATCATTGTGTGATGGAGCCAAAGGATGTCCACTCCTTTGCCTTTCTGTGCCTCTTCCAGTCTCTCTGTATCTCTGATACAACCTGCTGATGACACTCTGCGACACTATAAGCTGAGTGGCCACTTCTGTCTGAGAGCATTGAAGTCTCTCATTGACGAGGTACTATTGATCAACTGTGAGGTGTTGTCTTGGTCTCATGATGTCGCAATGTGAACAGCAGGATGAGGAGGACTGTTTAAATCCCAATTCAGACATATGTTTTCTATATAAGGGGAGGGGTACTGTGCATTCGGGGGGCGGGGGACCTTTATTGTATATAAGGGAAGTGGTACTGTGCATGCAGGTGGTTTATATCTGTATCATATATGAGGGAAGTGGTACTGTGCATTAAGAGGGGTTATTGTATATGTATATGAGGGAAGTAGTACTGTGCATGCAGGTGGTTTATATCTGTATCATATATGAGGGAAGTGGTACTGTGCATTAAGAGGGGTTATATATGTATTGTATATGAGGGAAGTAGTACTGTGCATACAGGGGGGTTATATGTGTATTGTATATGAGGGAAGTAGTAGTTTACATGCAGGGGGGTTAAACATGTATATGAGAGGAGGGGTATTCTGCATGCAGGGGGGTTATATCTGTATTGTATATGAGGGAAGTAGTAGTGTACGTGCAGGGGGGTTAAACATGTATATGAGAGGAGGGGTATTCTGCATGCAGGGGGGTTATATCTGTATTGTATATAAGTGGAGGGGTACTGTGCATTCAGGGTTGTGGGGGGGGTTAAACATGTATATAAGGGAAGTGGTACTGTGCTTGCTGGGGTTTTATATTTTTATCTTATATGAGGGAAGGGGTACTGTGCATTCAGAGGGGTAATATATGTATTGTGTATGAGGGGAGGAGTACTATACATGCTGGAGGTGGTGGATCTATGTGCTATATAGAAGAGTATGTGGTACTGTGCATGCAGAAGGAGAATGTATGTATTATATATGAGGGAAGGCGTACTGTGCAGTCAAGAGGAGAATCTGTACATTACGTATAAAGGGAGGAGGTGGTACTATGCATGCAGGAGGAGGACCATGTTTTATATAGGAGGGGAGGAGTACTGTGCAGGCAGGAGGAGAATGTATATATTACGTATAAGGGGAGGTGGTACTGTGCAGGCAGGAGGAGAATGTATATATTACGTATAAGGGGAGGAGGTGGGACTGTGCATGCAGAAGGAGAATCTATGCATTATATATGAGGGAAGGAGTACTGTGCAGGCAAGAGGAGAATCTGTACATTATGTATAAAGGGAGGAGGTGGTACTGTGCATGCAGGAGGAGGACCATGTGGTATATAGTAGGGAGGAGTACTTTGCAGGCAGGAGGAGAATGTATATATTACGTATAAGGAGGAGGTGGTACTGTGCAGGCAGGAGGAGTATGTATATTTTTCCTATATGGAGGCGGTGGTACTGTGCAGGCAGGAGGAGGACCCTGTGTTATATAGGAGGGAGGAGTACTGTGCAGCAGGAGGAGAATGTATATATTACGTATAAGGAGGAGGTGGTACTGTGCAGGCAGGAGGAGGACCCTGTGTTATATAGGAGGGAGGAGTACTGTGCAGCAGGAGGAGATTTCCTGAGTCAGGGGGGGAGGGTTTTGCACACTGATAAACAGAGCCTGAGCTGCTCCATGCAGTGACAGTGCCTGACTGCTGAGCCTGAGCAGGACAAAGAGACTGCAGCCACCGGGGAGACCAGCAGAGGAGGAAGGTACTGTGCATTATCTGCATATAGTGTACAGGAGGAAGGTACTGTGCATTATCTGCCTATAGTGTACAGGGGGCAGAGGAGGAAGGTACTGTGCATTATCTGCCTATAGTGTACAGGGGGCACAGGAGGAAGGTACTGTGCATTATCTGCCTATAGTGTACAGGGGGCACAGGAGGAAGGTACTGTGCATTATCTGCCTATAGTGTACAGGGGGGCACAGGAGGAAGGTACTGTGCATTATCTGCCTAGAGTGTACAGGGGGCACAGAGGAAGGTACTGTGCATTATCTGCCTATAGTGTACAGGGGCACAGAGGAAGGTACTGTGCATTATCTGCCTATAGTGTACAGGGGGCACAGGAGGAAGGTACTGTGCATTATCTGCCTATAGTGTACAGGGGGCACAGGAGGAAGGTACTGTGCATTATCTGCCTATAGTGTACAGGGGGCACAGGAGGAAGGTACTGTGCATTATCTGCCTATAGTGTACAGGGGGCACAGGAGGAAGGTACTGTGCATTATCTGCCTATAATCGTCCTGTGGGTGCCCGGTGCTGTGTACAGGGAGTGTGGGCTCTGCAGTGAACACCCCCCTGTGTGTTGCTGTGTGATACAATGTCTCCAGATCGGTGGATGTTCCCCTCTGTTTCCTGCTCTGTTATGTGTATTCCGCCACATTGTACACAGCACAGACTCTGCTACTTCTCTCCCTGTTCCCATGGGGTTTGCACCCTCCAGGGTCAGTATTCTGAAGAGCCAGCCAGAGATTGTACCTATATTCACACCATATTACTATGGAACTGCTGTGAACCCATCCCCCCACACAGGTCCTCACAACCTGGGGTGTATCTGCCCCTGCCAGAGCGCCATGGAATATGTTGGTGCCATAGACATTATATAATTTATTCTTCTTCCCACTGGGGTCCCAGTTTGGGGCTGGTCAACCATCGCTGGTGACAGTGTAATCTGTAAACGGTAAGGAGAGCTGTCCAGGTAGGGGAGGGGGAGACGAGGTCCATTAGTGAAAGACAAGGGGCTGGTGTATGAGGGGGTACGTGGGTAATATCCCGGCCATCTATTGTCGCCTCTCTTCTGACTGAAGGATCTCGTTGTTTCTGATCCCTGTGACCTCATTTTCTGAAAATTCAGTTGTGTAAAATGTGTAAGCAGCATTGACGTCCCGTGACGTGTAAAGAGAGGGCTCGGCATTTCATTTTAGTCTGCTTTTTCTAAAAAAAAAAAAAAAAAATATATATATTTATTTTAATATATATTTTCCTGATTATTTTTCTTGTGAACACCGCATGATTTCCTTCTTATCGGTTTTCCGTTCCCTGATCCACTACTCACCATCTACCGGTCATGCTAGAGTCTTGCAGCTGCCATTAAATCTTTTAAAATCCAGTGTTTAAGCCACATCTGTGGTGTCACGTAGCGTGATCGGAAACGAGTGCCAGGGCCAACATCTGTAGGCAGCATGCAGGAATCTGAGCCTCGGTTTTGTAAGCTGTACAAGCAGGAAAACTTCCAGTACAGAACCCTGAATTTTTAAAATTTTGTTTTAATTATTTTTATTGAGATATATATAATATAATATAATTTTGGTGTTTAAGGGGTTACGTGTGACCTGAGATGAGACTCTGACCATGAAGGCGGTTGAATAATTGGGACCTCAGTGGTTAAAGGGGTTGTCTCACTAAATCAATTCATCTTACCTCCGTTTTTTTTCTGTTTCATTTTTAAATTCACACAGTGCGGTTTTTTTGGATGTGGTTTTTGTGCAGGAAGACACGGCAATTAATTTTGTACATTGTTGCACAAAAAAACGCATCAAAAACGCACCAGGTGAAAGCACCTTATCAGGAGAGATCAAACAGGTCTGTAGCTATAGCAACCAGTGCTGGCAGCCTATCAAGAGAGATCAAACAGGTCTGCAGCTATAGCGACCAGTGCTGGCAGCCTATCAGGAGAGATCATACAGGTCTGTAGTTATAGCAACCAGTGCTGGCAGCCCATCAAGAGAGATCAATCAGCTCTGTAGCTATAGCGACCAGTGCTGGCAGCCTATCAGGCGAGATCAAACAGGTCTGTAGCTATAGTGACCTGAGGAGCTGATGCAGCCCATACAAGAGGGGATATCTAGGAATAAGCAGGACACTGTTAATGGACATATATTGCAAAGTGACTTGTTTTTTGCAAGGTCTTTAACATAAAATGCAATCCTTGTAGTGAGACAACCCCTTTAAGCAGAAATGAGGGTGCTGGGAGATGAATCTGACTGCTGTATATAGTCTTGTGAGGGGACAATGATTGGTGGCAAGTTTTGAGCAATATTTGGTGCAGTAACCAATTCTACCAAGTGATAAAATGGACCTGAACTCAGTGGTGTATTAGCATTGAGTGTATGAACCAGGGGTGACATGTGTGATTTTTGTTGCAAATTTTTTATTTTTTTTTGCGAGCATTAGTAATGTAGAATGAGCCTGAATCTATGAACCGGTTCTACTTCGCGTCATAGATTTAGTGCTTTCTAGCTACAATGCGACACTTCTGGCTCAAGTAAACCACTATTAAAGTGCTCTACCTGTTCCAGCAGTAATGGATTTGCCGTAATGAAGCTATAAATGTGTAGCTTCGTACGGTTGTAGTGCGACCCTGCCTCCAGCACGCCCCCGATCTCAGGAGCATTACAAAGTGCCGCTGGTGCTCTGTAATGTGCCTGATACAGGAGTGCGGCTGGTTACAAATGGAGCGACCGGCGCGCTTTGAAAAGACGCCAGACTTCTAGCGCGGCCCCGTTCATACGGGTCGCCCCAGGGCTTTCGCCTAGTGCACCAGATTTTCACAGAGCCAATTATTGCCCAGTCCAGTTGACTCTTGTTATCATTGTCCTCTTCTAACACCCCCAAGAGCTTGGTGACTGCCACACTGGCAGCTCTAAGATGGTGCTTGTAGCTGTGGATGTGGTTATGATTCATACGTGGCATATCTAATGTAAAAGATTGCATGATATATATAGACTGGGGGGGCAGAGTGGCTATAGATAAAAAGTGGAATTTCTCATTGGAACATGAGTGACCACTAGGGCGGCTGCAGAACAATGTGCACCGCTCAGCAGCTCCCCCGTCTGCCCAGGCATGATATTACATGTTCACCTAGGTAGTCGTAGTCCTCCCACCCTAAAACCCAATGGGACAGGCCACCTGCCCAGGTTACAATGACCCTGGTAAGAGCTCTTGATCACTTTGTATTCCTCTCTCCGATGGAGAAGCCAGTCTGTAGATGTAATGGAAGCGCAGCAATGCTACTATTATGCAGTCTGGTTGTGTTTTCTTGTCCCTCCAGCCCCGTCTTCAACTTCTGGGCTTTATCATGGTAGTCCTTGCCATGTCTCTCTTTTCATAGAGGTAATATGGCCTCCATGGCTTTCACCTCTGCTCTTGCGTGTACCTGGGCCTCCCTTCAGTTGTTCAGCAGAGCTTGTCCCACACTGTCCTATTGTGCGTGTGCTGCGGTTGAGATGTGACGACACCAGTGCTGACTCAGCCATACTATGACTTTTTTTTTTTTTTTTCTCAGTTAGATAAAGTACAGTACGTGGCGTTTTGTCCTTGTGTGACCCTTCCTAGAAATGTCCCTATTTATGTGGCAGGAAAGCGGAGGAGGGAGGGGTCAGGAAGATTACATAGTGCCGATTATGTCATTGTATGTAATACCAGGATGTGATTATTACTATTCGTATGTGGAACTTTTTTATTTTATGACTTATCTATATAAGGTTCAGTGTTTGAGGGAAACATTGACCATTCTATAGTCATTTCCCAAAAGTGACGACCAGAAAGAATTAATTTTGGAAACGCAAGCTGGACCCCGATTCATTATTGTGATAGATTCAATTGCCACGGTAGTTCTCCAGCACCCTAAAAATTGAGGAAAAAGGAAAAAAATAAAAAATTGGTATGTGTGTATATATATATATATATATATATATATATATATAATTTTATAACTGGTTTCCATCACCTTTTCTAGCACGTTTCAAACCAGAGGGGTTTAAGTCTGAGTAAAGGCCCCTGTGGCTTGAAACACACCAGAACAGATGCCATTTTTTTTTTTTATGCTTAAAGTAAATTGGTTTTATATAAATATATATATATATATATATATTATAATATATATATTATTTTTTTTTTTTTGTGCTGGAGAACTACAATTACAGTTGAATCTGTGCTCCCAGTCTTGAGTCTGGCGGGACCTCCATGCACCTACTGAAAAGGGGTTGTCTCACTACATTGATTCATAGTTGCCAACTTTTGAAATTGAAAAAGCAGGAGATTGTAGAGGGCGGCGCGGCAAAGATTTGCATGGACACGCCCATCTTGTCGGTGTGCCACACCCACTCCACCTAACTGCATAACGGCTTTGGAAGAAAGCCAGGTAGATGCCCTTATAGCCAAAGTTAAGTAGCCCCCCATAAACCAAGGTAGGGGCCCCTTACAGGCAGGTAGATGAACCTTGTAGCCAGGTAGATGGCCCCCTCTGTAGCCAGGTAGAGCCAAATTTGTAGCCAGGTAGATGGCCCCCTCTGTAGCCAGGTAGAGCTAAATTTGTAGCCAGGTAGGTGCCCCCCTTTTTCGTAGGCCAGGTAGTGCCCCCCATTGTAGCCAGGTAGACCCCCCCCCCCCCTTAATAACTAATAAAAATAAAATAATAAAAGCCACTTACCTCACCAGGCTCCTGCAGCTCCGGACATCTCCCGGCTGACTGAGTAGTCTCAGCGTCGCAGGCGAGTGACCACAGCCGCGCGTCACTGCCCCTGTGACACTGACCTGTATGTACGGCGCACACCGGCGCTGTACATATAGAGGGAGGAGGGGAACGATCCCTCCTGCCTCCTCCCTGCACAGTGAGACGCGCCTGGCGGATGAGCTGCTGCTGCGGCCGCTTCACCCGCCTGCGGCCGCTTCACCCACACCAGCGCTACTCTTGCGCCGCGGTCCCCCCGCTAGGTTGCAGTAGAAGCCAGGTCTGTAGCTATAGCAACCAGTGCTGGCAGCCTATCAGGAGAGATCAAACAGGTCTGTAGCTATAGCGACCTGAGGAGCTGATGCAGCCCATAAAAGAGTGGATATCTAGGAATAGGTAGGACACTGTTAATGGACATATATTGCATGATCTTTAACATTAAAAGCAGCAGTCCTTGTAGTGAGACAACCCCTTTAATATATGTATACAAGGATCCTCATTGAACTTTTGTCCAGCATCCGGTGAGCTGTTTTTTAATTTTTTTTTTTTTTTTTTTCCTTGCATCTGTTATTTTGATACATGAGGTCTGTTTTATCTAGAATTGCCTCCTAGGATAACCTGGTCAGGGCACGGTGGGTGTCCTTCCATCCTGTTGGCTAATGATCACTATTGTAGGATAGTTCGTTGTCAATTGCTTCTCACTTTGGACACCTGTTGCACATATTTTCTTTTCTGAATATATATGAGGGTCTAGATTTGTTACCTGCACCCACTTTGTGAATATCCCTTTAAATGTGGTAACCTCTAGAACAGGCGGACTGTTCTCTTGTGTCCTTGATATCGGGACACCTGGGCTTCCTTTGCTTGGTACCCATTACAGCGTTAACCACAGTTTCCCAATAATACAACCTCTGTGCCCCATGGGTGTAGGATGTCAGATATGTAACCCTCCCCCCAGCTTCTGGAATTCATGGTGTTCTTCACACCCATCCTAGAACATAGTATGACTTGATGTATGGAGCCACCTACGTCCATTCTACTCGAGAGTGGTGTGGTGCGGCTATTGATCTACACATGTAAAATTTTGGTTTCCTCCTCCTGAATCTTTTCGTGACGTTACTTCTTGATCACCAATTCTGAGAGGACTTTTCAGGTCTCCAAGGTTTGGTAAGGACTGTGGTCTATAGATATGGTCTTCCTGTCTGCTAGAGTTCAGTATATGCTCTCCTGCTCCAGGATAATTTACGTCTATGTAAAAGGGTTTGACTCTTTGGGTGTGATCCGGAAACCTTACCTTGAATGGCCCGGTGTTTCGTCACGCCGTCTTCATAAAGTCTTACATAATGCTCACTTGTAAAATCCTGGGTGTAGCTGGGGCAGCTCCACTATACAGTGACGTACTCGCCCTTTTCATGTTACTCCTGTTTAGTACAAGGTGGTGGTTCTACTGCTTGGCAGACAACCTGTAACCTACATTCATATTGTAATCTACCAGCTATTTGCCCCAGTGTCACCTGGAAAAGCTAAATCCAGGAGAGGACGGGCACTGCACAGAGAAGGGTGCTGCCTAGTGTAACAAATAATCAGAAATGGAAGAAAGCCCAAACCAAAAATATAGAGAATTTTTATTGGGGTCCAAAAAAAGAGCACATAAGATAAAAACACTAAAGAGCCCCCAGAAAATGGCTAGCTAGAAGAATGTGCACATAAGTCCCCCCCTCACTCCCCAATAAAGTCCGAGGGAAGAGTAAATAAACAGCCCATGCATAATTAGAGTCCTATGCTTAAAGGGGTTGTCTCACTACATTGATTCATCTGACCTCAGTTCTGTTTTCTTGGCTTCACTTTGAATTCAGGGGCGTGTTTACTGGCTTCCACTAGGCTGCAGTAGAAGCCAGGTCTGTAGCTATAGCAACCAGTGCTGGCAGCCTATCAGGAGAGATTGTATAGGTCTGTAGCTATAGCAACCAGTACTGGCAGCCTATCAGGATAGATCAAACAGGTCTGTAGCTATAGCGACCTGAGGAGCTGATGCAGCCCATACAAGAGGGGATATCTCAGAACAGGTAGGACACTGTTAATGGACACATATTGCAAAGTGACTTGTTTTTGCAAGATCTTTAACATAAAAAGCAGCAATCCTTGTAGTGAGACAGCCCCTTTAATCTAATGGGGTTTCTCCATTGGCAACATGTGAAAATTAGGCAAAGATAACATGCGTATAATAAAAGTACAAGGGACAAAAATAACAGAATTTGACCCAAAGATTGAGAAAAATATTCTGAACTCAGTATCTTCCAATCAACCCCGTAGTTGGTGGGTGGAGTGGACTTGTTTTCATGAGTGAGGAAACCCTTGTAATCCAAACGGTCCAGCTCAGGCTCGGACTGGCCCACAGGGGAATAAGGAAAACCACCGGTGGGCCCCTGAGCATGGCAGACCTGGAGATTTTAACTGCAAGTACACGCTAAGAAGAGAGTGGGGGGGAGGAACATAGAAAAAGAAGCAAAAACAGAGGCAGGGTGTAGTCCTTTACAGTAGCTGTAGGGTAGACCCCAAAATTCCCCTGGTGGGCCCCAAGAATCAACTCCACCTGTGGGCCCTAGGCACCCCGGTCCAGCATGTTGAAATCTTATATAGGCCTTGCACTTTGTAGTGTGCCTATGATGTGGGAGTAGGGAAAATCGCACCACAACCGTATGATTCTACACATTTATGACGGGAGGATGTCAAAACTGGGTGCATCACGCTGGAACAGCCAGACCAAGGTACAAGGGGTTTACCCGAGTTGCCGCTTTTTGTAGCTAGAAAGTGCGAACTCTATGACCCACAGTAGAACAGGTTCTTTGATTCAGGTGCATTGCACGCTACTAATGCACAAAAAAATGGCGTCTGGGCGCCAAAATACATACATGTTGTCCCAGGTGAGGGCCCCATTTTCTTTTTTCTAGCATATTGTGTATAAAGTCCATGACCCTAGAAGCTTCAGTCCTCATCATAGAAAGTGACTTCCAGCAGCTCTTTCTGATATTATATGGAAGGACGCGCTTTATCTGGATTAGTAGCATTTTCTTTAATCTTCGTTCTGCTTTATGTTGGTGACATTTTGGAGCTTCAGAAACAATCGCTAGTTTTCCATAGAATTAAGGTTACAACGTTCAATGGTCCATTCTGGAACCGATTCAGATTGTATATTGAGGGACCATTGTATTGAAAAGTAAGGGCATGTGACCACGGCAAGGGGTTCCGGCCGGTTTTTCAGATGGCTAGCGGTTTTGCATACTGTCTGAAAAACCGTCCGCAAACGAGCCTAACGGGGCTCTATGGAAAACCCGTGCAGCCCGCAAAACATTCAACATGCACATTCTTCTGTCTGGTTTTCGAACGGAATATGTGAATGGGAAGGGGGAGGGCTTTTGTACGCTCATCACGGAGAAAAGCCGCCCCCCCCTCCCTCCGCGGCTGTGTGCACGGCATAAACCGACCGGTATTTGTCCATTGCTGTGGGTAGGAATCCTAATAGGTGCTTAGTTTTACTTGTTGACCTTCTTGGTATCGCTGTTATCTTGAAGGAAAAAGAAACAAACATAGGAGAATTTTATTATGTGACTAAATGGCTCTTTTCCTATTCATCCCAAAACAATGTGCTTCACTAGGATCTGTGTTCATCCTGAGCTCCCTGGTTCATGAACAGAATGCCATAAATAAAGTGACAAACTGGAGAACCAGATTATTGTGGCTCAAAGATGTGATTTCACAATGGAGCCGTAATCGTTGCTCCTTGGTCTCCTGTATGACGTGAGGCATTCCTCCCTGGAAGTGATGTATGCATTATTCAGAAAGCGCGTCATCTCCGATTGTTTGGTTTGCATGTAACCTCTCCGCATTGTGATGTTGTAATTTCCTGATTCTGGTTTGTGCTGTTAACTACTTGTACTAGTCCGTCACCCTCAAGGCCTGGCTTAAAGGGATACAACCATCCAGTTTTTTTTCACATATTGACAAACCATATGAATATATATATATATATATATATATATATATATATTGTGACTTTAGCGGCTCTGGATCGTGACTTCACGTGTTCAGGCAGAGACAGAGACGTATTCCAGGTGAAAATACATGGCTTCTGTATTTTATTTAGCAGCAAACAGAAAGTACAACGTGCAAGGCATGCACAAACACAAACAAAAACGCCTGCCCGTCTGGGCTGTAACTAACAGGGGTCAGTTTAACTGTCAGTCTGCAAGTTCACCCTGCTGGTTTTCTAGCAGACCCCCCCAAGGCTTGAAGGTAGCCAGGGTTGTAACCACCATAGTCGCTTACCTCTGACTTTTATACTCCGGGTAAACCCCGGGAGTGGGAGTCATGGGAAGTGAGCACCCACCCTGCTCTATGCTCAATCCCAAAAAAAAGGGCCCACCCAGGAAATGGCTGAAGCCATACTAACATTGCGCATGTTAAACATATGTCGACAGTCTAAACTTTTCAAACACCTATTGAAGTTTGGCCTTTCATTCCCCCAAGTCTCCTTACCTTGGGGCATGTGTTTTGGACATTGAAAGGTGCATGCCAGGACACGGGCCGGATGTACACCCATTTTACACCCTTCCTGCTGTTGCCACCTTACATATCCCCCCCCTCTGCCAGACCCGTGGGGCGGAGCACCTTGTGCCCCGAAACTATGTACCTAGATAATGCGTCTGCGGTTTGCTTGTTGAGACCCTGGACGGTGTTCTACACAGAACTTAAAATCCTGTGGGGCCAGGAACCACCGGGCACCCTCGCATTCTTCCCTTTGTTTGGCCATCCATTTCAATGGGGAGTGATCAGTGATCACCCTAATTGCCTCCCCACCAGATAGTACCTCAGCGCCTCGATTGCCCATTTCAGAGCCAGACATTCCCTCTCTACATTCGAGTGTTCTTTTCTGCCGCCGACAGCTTCCGGCTGAGGTACCCGACGGGGTGCCTTCCCCATTAACCCTTTGGGACAGGACTGCATCTAAACCCACCTCTGAGGCATCCGTCTGTACTATGAATTCCCTTCTGAAATCAGGGTAACCAGTACGGGTCTCTTACAGAGTACCTCCTTGAGGCCCAGAAAGGCTTGCTCAGCCTCCGGGTTCCACTTTTACTAGGGTGGATTTTGCTCCCTTGGTGAGATCTGTGAGAGGGGCAGCTATTGTGGCAAAGGCTGGCACAAACCTCCTTAGTACCCTGCAATGCCAAGGAAGGCTCTAACCTGTTTTTTTGGGACACAGGTTGAGGCCAATTTTGAATGGCCTCGAGCTTGTCTACCGGGGGTTTGATGACCCCTCGGCCAATATTATACCCGAGGTAGCGAGCCTCCTCTAGCCCTAAGCGCACTTCGTGGGTTGGCCGTTAGACCGGGCGGCCCCTACCCGCGTTCTAGGACTGCTTGCACCTTAGCCAGATGCGAATCCCAAATGGGCGCTGTAGATCACCACATCATCCAGGTATGCGGCTGATATTTTTATGGGGCCCGCAGGATGATGTCCATTAACCTCTGAAAGGCCCGCAGGGCCCCATGCAAACCAAAGGGAAGGACGACGTACGGGAAAGTGTCCCTCTGGGGGGGAAAAATGCCGTTTTCCTCTTTGGCCTGATCTGTGAGGGGAACCTGCCAATACCCTTTGAGGTCTAAGGTGGTCAAAAACCCCTCGCTGGTCCCAACCTCTTGATCAGCTCGTCGACCCTTGGCATGGGTAGGCATCGAATTGGAGACTTCATTTAACTTGGGGAAGTCATTACAAAACCGCAAGCTACCATCTGGCTTAGGGATAATCACGATGGGGCTGGACCACCCACTTTGGGACTTCTCTATTACCCCCAGGGCTACATTTTCCTCACTTTGAAAATGGCTTGCCTCGGCTTCTGGCACCCTGTATGGTCTCACCGCACCTTTTGGGCCGGGCTGGGTGACAATGTCATTTTGGGATGACATCTGTCCGGCCAGGCAGTTCAGAGAATACCCCTCGGTTCCTCTGTAGGAAAACTCCCGGACCTCCTGTCTCTGGACCTCTTGGCAAGGACTCCGCGATACGGACGGGGGAAAACTCCTTGTTTGGGACTCCCCTGACTCCCCTTGCAGCCCACCGGGCTTTCTCCGGTCCTTCCAGGTTTGATGAGGTTAATAGGGTTTAAATTTGGTGGGGTTTTCTTTTCCCTGGCTGGAAAACCTTGTAATTCACCTCACTCCAACACCGTTCACAGATCTCATAGGGCCTTTGCCATTTAGCTAGGAACTTGCTCTCTACAGTTTGGTACAAGTACAAGCACCCTGTCCCCGGGCTGAAAAGACCTGACTCTTGCGGTCCTTTTGTAAACCCGTGCCTGGGCTTCCGGGGCCTTAGAAATGTTCTCCCTTACAATGGCATAACTGCCGCGATCCTGTCCTGCATGTCGGCTATATGCACTATGACACTTCTGAAAGGGGGTTTTCCTCTTGCTCCCGGGTTTCTCTGGCTATGTCCAGGAGCCCTCGGGATGTCTCCCATAAGCAGCTCAAATGGAGAGAACCCCGGGATGCCTGTGGGATTTCCCCGGGATGGCGAACATAAGATGGGCAACAGGTGGTCCCAACCCCTACCTCCTTGTCCACCACCTTTTTTAACATGCCCTTTAAGGTTTATTAAAGCGCTCGACCAACCATCGGGCTGGGGATGGTACACGGAGGTGCCAGGTGGGCAATTTTTAGCAGGCGGCATAGCTCTTTTGGTTACCTTGGACATAAACGGGGGTACCCTGATCGGTCAGATCTCCTTGGGGCCTGTACGGTGAAATAGCTGAAACAGCTCCCTAGCTATCCCTTTAGAGGAGGTATTTCTGAGGGGTATAACTTCAGGGAAACGGGTGGCATAATCCATACAACCAAGATATGCTGGTGCCCTCTAGCTGATTTAGGGGGGGGATCGACCAATCCATGCCAATCCGCTCAATTGTACCTATAATGGGAAGAGGAACCAATGGACTCCGGAAATGGGGTCTAGGGCTGGACCTGACACTCCGGGCAGGACTGACAGAATTCATTCCACTGCCTTGTAGATGCCGGGCCAGTAGAAGTTACGCTCACCCGCTCCTAGTTTTTCTCCCCCCCAAGTGTCCCCCAACACATGTGAATGTGCCAGAGCTAAGATCATACGGACATGTGTTCGGGGTAGCACCAACTGCTCCCCCACCTCTGTTGGCGTCTTTCTCACCCGTATAATAAATTGTCCCGTACGGGGAAGTGCGGGTAGAAACCCAACTCCTCCCTGGTTCCTGCGGTCTCCCACAATGACCTTTACGCTTTTTCCAAGCGTTACCCAGGTTAGGGTTCCCTCACTGTTCTGTGCCAAAATTTCCCTCTCGAGACTGGCAAGGAGGAGAGTTCTAACTCAGAGGGGGTCTCCCCTGGTCCCAGCCAGGACCGACAAAAGGGAAAAGGCACAGATTCAACATTACCACTTGTTTGGCACAAAGTCATTTTCAGCAGTACATCATTATACATTTTTTGAGTTTTATTTCCCCCCAGGTCCCAAAACAGCGGAAAGTCACAGCCAATAACTGCGCTGTGAGGTAAACTGGTCACCACGGTCACCTCATGTTGGGTGACCCCACAGGCATCTCCTATTGCCATTATGGCAGTGGGGTAGTCCCTGGTGTCCGCATGGATACAAACTACCCCATCCGGGGGAGAGTAGTTGCTCTTTGGGCTCACCCGTCGGCTTTCACAAGGGTCACTAAAACCCCCGATCCAGGAGGGGCCCGCAGAAAATGTCCCTTAATGGTAACAGGGCACTCCCTTTGGTCCTTTTCCAGCAGCGACCTGAGTGGAATATGACGGCGGGCAAACCAGAGGTACGCCTCCCCATCCCACATTCCATGGGTCCTCCCGCCCGGCAACGTTTCCGCCACAAAGTCCCCGTCCTTGGGGATCGCCAGCAGACTAAGGGGTCCCGGCCTTAGACACAGGGTCCCGTTTTGGGGTAGATGGCCTCTCCCCCCCTTCCGTATAACCTGGAACCCCCCTTTTGGGACAGGAGCAGTCTTAAACCCTGGGTTGGGGGTCTGCGGATTCCCCGGGTAGTAGGAATGCAGGAACTCCTCTGTAGCGCTGTAACCGTTCCACAACCGCGACCAATTCGTCCACGCTTTTGGGTCGTGTACCCCACGCACCTCTGGAGCTTGACAGGAAGGGCCCGCACAAAACGGTCACAGACCACTCGCTCGACCACCTGGGCAGTGTGTGGGTCCCCCGGCTGTAGCCACTTGTTGGTAATTGGAACAGTTGTAAAATTTGTGACCTGGGGGCTTGGCCGATTAAACTCCCAGGCTTGTACTCTCTGGGCCCTGTACAGCCCGGTGACCCCCATCGGGCCAGGATCTCCCCCCGCAGTTTGTTTTTAGTCCTTGGCGTCTTGGACACGCAGGTCGAAGTAGGCCTCTGCAGTTCGCCCTTTAGGGAAAGGGGGCCAGGACATCCGCCCACTGGTCCGCCGGCACCTGCTCTCTCTCTGCTAACCGCTCAAAGGGCCCCCAGGTAAGCCTCGATGTCGTCATCCGCGGACATCTTGCGCAGGGAACCTTGCACCACCTGGCGGCTGTAACTGAGCACTTGTTGGTACTTCTGCCTTGCAGCCAGGGGCCCGAGTATGTTGCTGCCCCGGTGGTTTACCTGCTGTTGCTCTTTCCACCGGGCTTGGGGGTCTCAATTTGCAGGCGATTCGTCTCAGCTTGCGCCCGGATGTCTCTTCGTGCGCTTTCTCTGGCTGGCCGCCATCAGCTGGGGGTTAGCGTTGGCTTGAATTAGCTGCTTCACCAACTCATCCATTTTAGCCCCCTCTGCTGACCGTGCGGTAGCTGCTTGCAACCCAGGGCATACGTTTTTCCTCTGTCTCAGAAGAGTACTTCCTCTATTTTGGGCCCCAAAAAGTCCTCCACCATGTGTGAGCTTTAGCGGCTCTGGGATCGGGACTTCACGTGTTCAGGCAGAAAACGTATTCCCCGGTGAAAATACAGGGCTTCTGTATTTTATTTAGCAGCAAACAGAAAGTACACGTGCAAGGCATGCACAAACACAAACAAAAACAACACGCCCTGCCCGTCTGGCTCTAACTAACAGAGGTCAGCTTACTGTCAGTCCCGCAAGTTTACCCGCTGTTTTCCACAGGACTCCACCCAAGGCTTGAAGGAGCCGGGGTTGTAACCCCATAGTCAGTTACCTGCCGACTTATATACTCCAGGTAAACCCCGGAGTGAGTCATGGAAGTGAGCACCCACCCTGCTCTATGCTCACTACCCAATGAAAGGCCGACCCAGGAAATGGCTGAAGCCATACTAACATATTACGCATGTTAAACTATGTCGACAAGTCTAAACTGTCGAACCTATTGAAGTTTGGCCTTTCATTCCCCCAAGTCTCCTTACCTTTGGGGGGATGTGTTGGACATTGAAAGGTGCATTCCAGGACACTGGTCCGGGATGTAAAAATCCATTGTAAACCCTTCCCGCTGTTGCCACCTTACAATATATATATATATATATGTAGAATATATATATTATATATATATATATATAATTATATAATTATATATTTATATTATATATATATATACATAATTTCTTTTTCTTCAAAGTTCCCCTACGTGCATGACTTCTAGGTTTGTGTCTCTGACTTCCCCTCTTGGCTCTAAGGGTCTATTCACACTGCATTTCTGGATAAGATTTCGGGTGTGTGTGTTTTGGACCCGAAAATCGCATCCAAAAGCGTAGCGTCAACACAGCTGCGTGTTGGATGCAGCAGAATCGCACCCTATACTTTATTATAGGGCACCTGCTGCGTCTTTCGCTCCAAGAATTGCCATGTCCGTTCTTGGAACAGATTCGAAAGACTGATCCGACAGACGCAATGTAGACACGCAGTGGTGATCACTCGTGTGAACGCCAATACGTGTTTTACATTGCGAGCAGTGTAAAATCGCACTGCTCATCGTTGGTCCAGATGGACCCAAACACGCATCCAAAAGCGTTTGTTCACACGGACCCAACCCGCCGTGTGAACATACCCTAAGGCCATGACCCCACGGCACGGGTTTTCGGACGGTCTTTCAGCCGGTTTGTGGTTTTTCAGACCGCCCGAAAATGAGCACAATGGTGCTCTATGGAAAACCCGTGCAGCAGGCCCCACTGCACGGGTTTTGTTGCTGGCGGTCCAGCGGCAAAACATTGAACATGCACCATCTTCCGTCAGGTTTCTGGACGGAAGATGTGCTTCTCTATGGGAGGGCTCTTCTCCGCTCATCGCGGAGAAAAGCTTCCCCCCCCCCCTCCTCGGCCGTGGGGACGGTCGCAAAACAGGACAAATACCGGCCGGCAACCGGGCCGGTATTTGTCCTGTACCGTATGAACGCGCCCTAATAGCGGCAGTGAGAGGATTGCTTGACATTTCTTTCAGGCCAACTGTGGCCTGAAAGGTGTAAGGGAAAGTCCATGCGGTGGTTTTTTACACTCATTGTGGATGTCAAACGCCCCTATATAAGCATCCAAAATGCTGATTTTACTTAAAGGGGATGTATCGCTTCATCAGTTCGGCTATTCTCTTGAAGCTTGATGCTCTCATTTCCTGAAATCCAGGGGCGTTTCTTCCCCTCCCAGCTGGGTGTTTCTTAACTGAAAAGGGATGACATCATCCCCCCCCCCCTTCACTGTTCATGCTGGTTCCAGTGAGTGCAACCCCCTCCTCCACATGTCACTGTCCTCTCCCTATGCAGTCTTATTTTTTGTAAGAGCTGTTTACATACCTGCATTCAATCTAAACAGTCTTCCATGAACTCAGCACTGATCTCTCACAGCTGGACGGTTGCTACAGTTGAATCCAGCACAGATCCGTCTCCCTTCATGTTTACATAAGGCACCAACACGCAGGATCATTAAGGCACTGTGGCACAATAATGCTGTTTTCTGATTATAGAGACAGCTGCAGTGTCAATGAGGAGCACTTAGCTGAATAGAGTGAAAAAAATATCGTCCTTACACGCAGGAGCATTAAGGCACCGGGCACAATTCTCCTGTTTTCTGATTATAGAGACAGCTGCAGTGTCAATGAGGAGGCAGCTAACTGTATCGAGTGAAATTGTCCACGGCCCCTAATTCTGAGTGAGAGGCAGGAATACAAGCTCCGTGAATACAGCCTTCCAGGGGCTGAACAGAATGTAAATTATTAGAGCCCTCAGTTAATGAAATGCAAGGAGGTGGGATCCACCGGCACTGAAGAAGTTTGTTTACAGAAACAGAAGATGAGGAAAACTGTGATAACAAGACAGCTTTGCTAATGACATCTAATTGCAAAGTTGCTTGTTTTCACTGTCCCCTTATTCTGAAGACCATTTAATGAAATGATACAACCCCTTTAAGTTTTTGGCCCCGACAAATACTAAAATATAGGAGACACAAATCTGCCTCAGACAGTGCGCATTTGTTTCCTTGTGTAAGTTCTGGAATTTGAAGGAGGAAACCGCGTTCTCGGTGTGGACATGTTTTATCATGTGAACGTCCCCCAAGTGTGGTCAGCAGGACCTGATCAGTGTTAGGCCATGTATAGCGCCCAGGGCTGTGGAATCGGCAAGCCAAAGACCCGACTCCGACTCCTCAATTTCCCAAACCTCCAACTCCCGACTCCCTCATACACGGCGCATGTTTAAGTGATAACTTTACTGTAGTAAAATGGTCCCATTAGGCTGTTTATCACCTTATGATACAATAATCAAGCTATTTAGGTAGAACAGACACTGACAAGCAAAAGAGTAACAATGTTTTGAACACTTGTGGGTAGAGTTGAAGAAAAAGCTGTATTTGTATCCAAGTCCAGTCTGCACCAACATTGGGAATGTGTAGAAGAGACCTGGATCAGATTTTGGTTGAGAAATGCTTGAATCTGATTGAGAGCATGTCCAGAAGGATTCAGACAGTATTGGAAACCAAAAGTGGATTTACAAAATATTAACAAAATAATAAAAATTAACATTTTGATTTTTAGAAGCAGAACAGTAACAACGCAGTTACAGGAAAAAATCAGAGAACTAAGCATATGCTAAATACTTGCAAGTCAAATTTATGTAGATAGGTAAGATGACTGTATATAAAATTACAGGAGCCTCATGTACAAAGCTGTAGTGGATGGTGAGATATGGAGCCTGAAAGTCTCAAGTTTAAAACATTGTTACCCTTTTGCTTGTCAGTGTAAAATATATTAATTGGATATGACCTTAGAACACAAAAAATTGTAAATATGCAAAGCACTGCAGGAACATTTGTGGAGTCTCTGAATTTGTTCTGAGAAATAGTATCGCCTCCATCAGATCCTGCATACATGACCCCACATCTGATCTCATTATTTCCAGGCTAGAGAACGGCCTCTCTACACTAACTTGGGGGCAAAGCAGTGACCACAGGGGCAACATCTCTAACAATGTCAGGGTATAAAGGAATTGCCACAGTCAGTTTTGATGAATGGTTGATCTCTGCTACTTCTTTGAAAGCAGGTGAAAAATTTTGCTGAAATCTGTTTGCCCTGGAGGCGGGATCTTCTCCCCTGGGGCAGCGCTTTGCCTGCTCCATGTCATCAATTACACTCCTCATGTGATGAGGCTGAAGATATGGGAGCACTGGCCGCACCAAATTCCTCTTGCTCTTTGCACTGCATCGAACTAACTGGACCAACTTATTATATATTTTGGGGAGTCGGAGTCAGTCCCGTTTATGATGACTCCGACTCCACAGCCCTGATAGCGCCGCGTACCTGTGTCCACCACTATATGCCTGCTGTTGGGAGGTATGTAGCTAGCGTATACTTTCAAGTGTCCCTATTTTGGAGGGACAGTCCCTATTTTTAACCTTGGTCCCTCTGTCCCCCTTAGCTCTATAAATGTCCCTCTTTTTCATTTGGGAAATAGATTTGTGTCAATAAACTGACTATCTTGCTTTAAAAAGTATCTGATTGCTTCCTAGCTGTATACTACATAACAAGTTACTTAGTATTTAATCATTGGATACAATGTGATCCTGAAAATGTGCCCTTTTTGGCTATCTAAAAAGTTGGCATGTATGTGTTTGGTCGTGGTTAGAGGCGTGTCTTGGTGTGTCACTCTTTGCAATCCCTAAAAGTTGGGAGGTATGGCTAGCCAGCGCATATTTTCAACAGCGCTATGGCCTGGCCTTCTATACTTTCCCTTACCCCGGCACGTACGCACCCAAAAGAAGTGACATGTCGTCGTCTTTCCACGGGTGCATACTGTGCGCCGGGGATTACCTCCGTTAATTCTAGCTCTCAATGAGTGCTAGGACTTTACCGTATTTGTGGGGCATACTTCGGGCACATTACAGTGCAATGTGAACATGCGCCGTGTGAACATAACCTTGTCCAGAGAACAGTAGAGGGTTCATTGTGCCATTACTTGCTATTTGTAATGAGACTGCATAGAGATAGGCAGCGGCTGCAGTGAAGTGAATTCGGTTTGCCGTGTCATTCAGGCGCTTTGTTTCTTCACTATCGCAGCGAGAGATGGGCAAGATTTGGGCGACATGTCCCAATACGCAAACACCAGTTTTTTGGTCTATTCTGCGCCAAAAAAACACTTGACGCATATTCTCGATGTAAATGAACTGTAATATGCCAAATCTAGGCGCATTATATGCCAGGCACGACACATTGTAATGCGCCTAAAAAGGCGCATTACATATATTAACAATGATACGCTGTGCCCCTCCATAATGCAATGTGCCTATTGAGGTGCATTACATACACTAGTAATGATATGTTATGCGTCTCCGTTGTGCAATGCGCCTCGATACCAATGATAAGCAATGCGCCTTTTTAGGCGCATTAAATTTGGTATGCAAAGTATACCTGACGCCAGATTTTTGTAAGGGTTGTACTATCTGGCGCACTTTACACTGATTTAATGCGCCTAAAAACTGTTGCCAACAGCGGCAACGCCAATTTTCAGACCTGTCGCCTTTTATGTGTAATTTTTAATTGCAACGAACTCCTGAAATGTTTAAATCAATGAGGCCAAAAATTATATAATTTTTTTAAAAATTCTAGGTATATTGTTTTTAACAAAAAAAAAAATATTCCTTTCTGTTGGAAGTGTCCCTTTAAAGGGGCCATTCATAACCAGAGTAAGAAAAAAACATGGATATTTTTTTGTTGTCAATTAGAGCTTTGGCTTCAAGGGGCTGTTAAAGGGGTTGTCTCACTACATTGATTCATCTTACCTCAGTCCTGTTTTCTTGGCTTCCTTTTGAATTCAGAGGCGTGTTTACTGGCTTTTACTAGGCTTCAGTAGAAGCCAGGTCTGTAGTTATAGCAACCAGTGCTGGCAGCCTGTTGGGAGAGATCAAGCAGGTCTGTAGCTATAGCAACCAGTGCTGGCAGCCTATCAGGAGAGATCAAGCAGGTTTGTAGCTATAGCAACCGGTGCTAGCAGCCTATCGGGAGAGATCAAGCAGGTTTGTAGCTATAGCAACCGGTGCTAGCAGCCTATCGGGAGAGATCAAGCAGGTTTGTAGCTATAGCAACCAGTGCCGGCAGCCTATCGGGAGAGATCAAACAGGTTTGTAGCTATAGCAACTGGTGCTAGCAGCCTATTGGGAGAGATAGAACAGGTCTGTAGCTATAGCGACCTGAGGAGCTGATGCAGCCTGTACAAGAGGGGATATCTAGGAATAGGTAGGACACTGTTAATGGACACATATTGCAAAGTGACTTGTTTTTGCAAGATCTTTCATATAAAAAGCAGCAATCCCTTTATTGATACAAACCCTTTAATAACCAACCAGGTTAAAAAAAAAAAAAAAAAGCATGGTTGCCTTTATCCAAAATGGTACCATGCACAGTTACTGGGCATGACTGTGATGGCTGGAAGTCGCCATATATGTGTGTATAAAATCTTTTGTCCTTAGGACCACCAGTGCCAGTCAGTACATCGGTGCCATAGTGTCAGTACTTCCTGTTCTATGGTTGCCATAGTAACCGGTCACCTTCTCAGTGCCAGAACAATACAAGATGGAATCTTTTAGTTGCTATGCATTCTATGGTCTCCATGACAACAATGAGCTTACTAAAGCCTGACGGGAAGTGTTATGGGGACAAAAGATACTAAAAGGCTTTTAATCTAGATTTTTCGGAGTGTTTCTGGTGTCTGCTCGGTAACTGGGGACAGAGTTAGGAGACTGACGGGCACTTTGTTCCTGTCGGGTAATTGATAGCAGTTGAGCCCAGCCTTGGTGTTTAGGTGGCACAGACTGTTCTCAGACACAGTATAAGCTCTTTTTCTCTCCTCCTTCCTTCTCGTTCTGCTCTTGTGCCCCCGATAATCTTCTGCCGTTGGGGCGTCGCTATCACAAAGCTTGGCGCAGTCTCTGGTTGCTTCCTCCTTGGTGGGAATGGTGCCAGAGTGGTGTACGAGCTGCGGTGGTTGCTAAGCATGGTTCTTAGGAGGGGGCGAGGGCTGGACGGATGAATAAAAGCCTGGACTGCTCCTCTGTGTCTCAAAGAAGAGGCCGGATGGATTTTTCACAACAAAATTAATTTGTTTCCCTTCTCTGAATCGCTCGGTGCGCACTGTTTTCTTCCTCCCGTCACGGAGGCCGATGTTCTTTGACAAGCGGGGAATTTTTTTTCTTTTTTTTTTTCTTAGTACAATAAAATCAGGAACATTTTGCAGTGTTCAGAATTATTTTTTTTTTTTTTTTTTTTGTGTTAAAGGAGTTGGCTCGCTACAAGGATTGCTGCTTTTTATGTTAAAGATCTTGCAAAAACAAGTCACTTTGCAATATGTGTCCATTAACATTGTCCTACCTGTTCCTAGATATCCCCTCTTGTATGGGCTGCATCGGCTCCTCAGGTTGCTATAGCTACAGACCTGGCTTCTACTGATTTAAAAGGAACAGTCCTTGCAAAAATAATGAAAAAAGCGCAAGTGTACAATGGGAAGGCACAACATAGGGAAGTCCCTTTAACACCCTACTTGACCTATACCACAGCCTGTAACGTAATTGGCAGAGTACCCGTCCCAAAAAGGATGACTCCACCTGGGAACCTGATAGTGTCCTGCCTATTCCTAGATATCTCCTCTTGTATGGGCTGCATTAGATCCTCTGGTTGCTATAGCTACAGAGCTATTCAATCTCTGATAGGCTGCCAGCACTGGTTGCTATAGCTACAGACCTGTTCGATCTCTCCTGATGGGCTGCCAGCAGTGGTTGCTATAGCTACAGACCTGGCTTCTACTGCAGCCTAGTAGAAGCCAGTAAACACGCCCCTGAATTCAAAATGAAACCAAGAAAACAGGACTGAGGTGAGATGAATCAGTGTAGTGAGTCAACCCCTTTAAGCCTGTATGTACGGGAAGGTAACCAAGGTGATCTGCTCACCTGTGACTGGTCTGTAAAGGGGGGAAGATGCAGCATGATCCTGGAAGGAGCTGCTTCTACTGCACAATCCAAATGGTTCAAACAATAAAGATGAACTAGTTTAACTCCCAATATATTCGTTTAAAAATATGTATTTGTTAAAAAGCCTACAATGCTTACAAAGATAGAGGATTCCAGAAAGCACACATCACCATATCCAGGACATACTGCCGACGCGTTTCGCATTTCATAGCCAGGGGAAGCTTTGTATATGCTGCTCCAAAGCATACTGGAGTAAAATGCAGCAAATTTATTATAGGCCCCGGTGCCTAAACCTCATATGTGTTAACAACCAGGAACAACGTTCATTATCATTTAAAGGGGTTGTCTCACTACGTTGATTCATCTCACCTGTTCTCTTGGTTTCACTTTGAATTCAGGGGTTTGTTTACTGGCTCTAACAGGCTGTGCATAGAAGCCAGCGTATGTAAGTCCCTATAGAAACCAGTGCTGGCAGCCTATCAGGAGAGATCAAACAGGTCTGTAGCTATAGTGAACTGAGGAGCTGATGCAGCCCATACAAGAGGGGATCTCTCAGAATACGTAGGACACTGTTAATGGAGACATATATTGCAAAGTGACTTGTTTTTGCAAGATCTTTAACATAAAAAAGAATCCTTGTAGTGAGACAACCCCTTTAAATGGTCAGATGGGACCATGCGTTGTTTACGTGTGTATATCCATACATCCTGCTACGGGCAAGATAAAATGGAGCTCTGTGTATAGAACTGGTTACAGAAATGGTCTACTATATACAATATGGTTTGTGTTTTCATGTGCAAGGTTAATAAACATGGCTGCTTTCCTACTGAAATGGCGCCACACCTGTTGACAGGTTGTTTGTGGTATTGCAACTCGGCATTATTCACTTCAATAGAGCTGAGCTGCATTACCTGAAATGAACTGTACTGATATGTAACCTTCTGCAGCAGAATTTTAGGTCGGAGGAACACTTTAGTTTGGAAATATACTCGTATCAGTTTTTTTTTATTTTATTATATTTACATGATTAACTTTTTAAAAAAAAACTTTTTTTTTTTTTTCCTGCTTAGGTCAACTAAAAGGAGAGCTTGGACGGCATGCAAAGTTGTGACATATCTTCAGACAGCACTGATGATCCTCTTAGTAGTGGCCCACGGAGAACCCGACAACCGCGAATAGTGATTATTGGAGCGGGGCTCTCAGGCCTCTCCGCTGCAAAATTTCTCCTTGAGAAAGGATTCTCGGATGTTACGATCCTCGAGGCATCTGATCGAATTGGAGGCAGAGTTCAAAGTTTAAGACTTGGTGGGTGTCCGTTACATGTCATTTAAATTTGCAGTGATGATGGCCGACACATAAGGCGATTCTAGATGTAGTCCTCGTCTTCATTATGAAGACTGCAGAATTATTGTGTAGCCTAGTTATCCCAGCCATTATGTCCAAAGCCCTTGCTCCTACCTAGGCTATGTTTTATAGCTCAAATGTTGGATGAAAAATAGCAAATTAGTCCAAGATCAACCAAAAAGGAGAGTAGCCCAGTGCTAAGACTCTTACCAATGTCTAGGGTGAAGGGACAGGAGCAAACCAGTGTGGCCCACTATGCTTTATGTATGGGCTATACTCTATATAATCTGTACATGCCTATCTCACCAATACCAAAAATGGGCATTTGGCCCCTCCTTTAACAATCATTCAGGTGGTCTTGGCACTACTAAATTTGTAGTTACAGGGTGAGTCAAAAGTTCCAGAACACACTTGTTTCAGAGACGAACGGGACCTGTCTGAATCTCAGGGCTGTGGAGTCGGTGCTTTTTTTGCAGGATTAGGAGTCGTAATAAAAAGGAGCGACACCCAAAATATATAATAAGTTGGTCCAGTTAGTTCGATGCAAAGAGCAAGAGGAATTGGGTCCGGCCAGTGCTGCTGCTCCCATATCTTCAGCCTCATCACATGAGGAGTGTAATTGATGACATGGAGCAGGCAAAGCGCTGCCCCAGGGGAAAAGATTCCGCTCCCAGGGCAAATAGATTTCAGCAAAATTGTTTCACCTGCTTTCAAAGAAGTAGAGATCAACCATTCATCAAACTGACTGTGGCTGAGGCAATTACTTTATACCCCGACATTGCTAGAGATGTTGCACCTGTGGTCACCGCTTTGCCCCCAAGTTAGTGTAGAGAGGCCGTTCTCTAGACTGGAAATAATGAGATCAGATGTGAGGTCATGTATGCAGGATCTGATGGAGGCAATGCTATTTCTCAGAACAAATTCAGAGACTCCACAAATGTTCCCGCAGTGTTTAGAATATTACAATTTGTAATGTGCTAAAGTCATATCTAATAAATAATTTTACACTAAGAAGCAAAAGGGTAACCATGTTTTGAACTTGTGACTTTCAGGCTTCATATCTCACCATCCACTACAGCTATGTACATGAGGCTACTGTAATTTTATATGCAGTCACCTTACCTATCTTATACATAAATGTGACTTGCAAGTATTTAGCATCTGCTTAGTTCTGCAGATTCTTTCCTGTAACTGCATTGTTACTGTTTGGTCCTAAAAATCAAAATGTTAATATTTATTATTTTGTTAGTATTTGGTAAATCCACCTTTTGGCTTTCAGCTCTGCCTGAATCCTTCTGGGCTCTGGATCAGATTCAAGCACATCTTGACCAAAATCTGATCCCAGGTCTCTTCTACACATTCCCAATGTTGGTGCAGACTGGACTTGGATACAAATACAGTTTTTTCTTCAATTCTACCCACAAGTGTTCAAAAGAGCAAAACATTGTTACTCTATTGCTTGTCAGTGACTGTTCTACCTAAATAGCTTGATTATTGTATCATAAAGGTGATAAACAGCCGGATGGGACCATTTTACTACAGTAAAGTTATCACTTAAACATGCGCCGTGTATGAGGGAGTCGGAGGTTTGGGAAATTGAGGAGTCGGGGCTTTGGCTTGCTCTGCTGAATCCTCCAGCAAGTAATGGGTGAGGAGCCTATCTTTTAGGTTATGTTGAAAAGTTATCAACACAGAAAGTTCTCATGCGGGTGCAAAACGATTGAATCCTGCACCATCAACAACACATTTGAACATGTCAAATACCTGTTGCAACTTTCTGGGTTGACAACTTTGGAACCACAAAAGATATTACAAATCTGGTTGCAGCAATCGATTTGAGACCACTCTGGTCGTCTTCGATATGCAACGTGATCACCTTCCCATTGAAAATACTTACTGTATTCAAAAAGGCGCCTTTCAAGATGGCGGTCATGTTCCGGACATAGCCTAAAAGTAAGTCCCCTCACCAATTACTTGCTGTGGGATTCGTAAAGATAATTTTCCCTTTCATATCTGAAATAAGTTTGTTCTGGGACTTTTTGCTCCCCATATATATGCGCACATTGCATCTATAGCATTTTACAGTCCAGTTCTTGATTCCTCATGTTCTAATGATGACTCTTCTTATTAGAACACGCTACATTTGAACTGGGAGCTACCTGGATCCATGGTTCAAATGGAAATCCCATATATCATCTAGCAGAAGACAATGGCTTACTGGAAGAAACCACAGATGGAGAGAGAAGTGTTGGTCGCATCAGTCTTTACTCCAAGAATGGAGTGGCTCACTACCTCACCAGCAGCGGACAGCGGATCCCGAAAGATGCGGTTGAAGAATTCAGTGATGTTTATAACGAGGTGAGACTCTCCATAACCTCTTGGGTTGGGTCAGTGGCCAGATTTTGTTGGCCTTTCATGACCTTCTCTTGGACCTGATTGCCTGCTTTAGACGTCATTCATAGGGCAGAGTATCATGGACCTCTATAGCAGCACACATATTATGGACCTGTGGGAAGTCTATACCACCATATTGGGGTGTATAACTATTGACCCGTGTGACCAAATATGCTTTCTGTACGACGGACTAATTTTTAGATCAGGGCTGGATAAGTCCGAGGAGACCTACCTAGTTGTCCAGAAATATTGTTGCCAAAATAGAAAATGCTTGAGTAAATCAACAGAGTACAATGGGAGAATAGATGAACCTATATTTCACTTTTAATGGGATTTTGGACAAGAGTTGATCCAGGGATTTATTCCAATTGCCAGATTGGAGTCGGGAAGGAATTTTTATTTTCCGTCAAATGAGGACAATTGGCTTCTACCTCACGGGGTGTTTTGCCTTCCTCTGGATCAACACTATAGCGCAATAGGCTGAACTGGATGGACGTCTGTCTCTGTTCAGCCTTACAAACCATGTAACGATCATAAGACACAAGTCTGTTCAATTTACGAGGTCCATACCATTCTGGATCCAATGTTTCACACAAGTTTGTAGCATGGTTTTGTGGTTTCATACATGAGGGTCTAGGAGAGAAGCAATGAACGGACGCGTCCTCTTCAGAATATTCAGTCCTGGAAACCTCTTCCATCCTGTTATCTCCACAATGACTTGGAGCCGTTAAATACTACGGCTTCTAGTCCTCCTTTTAAGAGCTGTCACAATGCGTTTGTCATCACTGACTCATCCTCCTATAGTTGTCATATTAATGAGCTGGGACATCTCGTCGTTCAGGCCTCTGGTGTCTTTCTATTTAACCTTTTACAGTTAAGAGACGTTCTTCCAAAATTACATAACGCAGGGAGTCGTGGACGAATGCAGATCAGGATTTAGTGACTCAACCATGATGTGGACACGTTGCCTCTGCCTCCACCCCACCTCCAAGATATGGCTTCTTATAGAAGTTCATGTATCTTTCTGCAGCATGTGAAAGGGGTATGAAATAGGCTTAGTATCCATATTAATCACAGGGCGGTCTAGATTTGGGCATGGGAGTAAAATCTTACAAAATCTTGAATGTCGGAATATGGCCTCCTCTCCACAAGTTTGTCCCTGGATAATTGTGTTGATCAAGGTTAAATTGGAGAGGGTGTTCGTGTGTTTCTTTTTTAAATTTGAACCCTCCAATATTAAAACCAAAAGGAGAAAAAAATTCCCTGCTCTGCCTTACAGTCCTATGGAAAATAGCCCAATGAGTTTTCCATTACTCTGGTCATTGGCGTGACCAACTTGTGTTTATTTATTTTATTTTTTTTTTCCGGGAATGATTGTTTGAAAAAGTGAACTAACCAGTGCGGTCTGATTACTGTTTTTAGGCATTTTTTTTATTTTTTTATTTATTTACTTTTTTTTAAATGGTAAAAAAGCAATCTGTAAATAAATCTATCACTTCAATGAAGAATGGCCATATGGAGCGTCTCAGACCTCCTATGCACAGACCCAATAAAAGGGGTCCCAAACCACAACTGAGTGGCTGGTCCTTCACCAGTCTGTCTATATTATGTCTCACAATTATATAAAGACTAGGCCACACAAGGGGAGTTGATTTTTGGTTGCCCACCAGGGGAGTTGATTCTTTGAGAGGGGAGGGGGGGGGGGGGACATCTTACAGCCTCTGTACATGACTGCATGTGGTCCTTGCTTTCTGCCTCTCTCCCTGAAAAGCGGCCCCTGGTCTGCCATGCTCAAACACTCTCAATGCCCAGAAGCCTACTTTTTTTTTTTTTTTTTTTTTCCCCTGTTTGCCATTACCAGCCTGTACTGTGCTACAATAGTCAATTATTGGAAATCGCACTTTCTGATGATGGTCTGGTTTCTGCAGTAGAAGTAGTAAATAAATGCTATGCTTTGGATCAAAGGGTTAAAAGCTAAGTAGTCTAAGCGAGTATTCTGAGCGTGCGAGTGTGTCTGTTTCGTCTCAAGTGTCGTTTTGCTTAAGTGTGGGACTTAATATTGGGAGACTTTAGATTTGGGGCTTTTAGAAAGGGCAGTATTATACAGATTTTTCATATTTGTATCTGTATTTCTTTTTTTCTTTTTTTTTTTTTTTTTTTGTAACATCCCCATGAGTTCCATTTTTGACAATGCTGTCCGGTGCACAGCCTGTGCAATGTATGCCATCCTTGAGCAACAGTTCGAGGGAGCATACTGCTGTGCAGGATGTGTGCACACTGCACATTTAGAAGCCCGGATCCTGGATCTAAATGAGGAGCAAGTTGCAACACGGAGATCCATTGCCAACATGGAAGCGAGTTTACTGCTCACTGAGCAATCACTTGCAGGTGTGGATACTGGGGAGGGTGGTAGCATGGAGGTGCAGGAACATGAGGCAGCTAGATGGGTAACAGTCAGAAAGAACGGTAGAGGGACGAGTGTCAGGGAGGCTAGACCTGATCTGGCACACCCCAACACATTTGCAAGATTGGCGGATGAGGGGGATATCAGCTCAGAAATAGCATTGCTGCAGCAAGACACTACCCCTGTCTGCTCCAGTAAGATGGCAAATAGGAGTGCAGGGCAGGCTAGACAGGTGCTAGTAGTTGGGGACTCCATTATAAGGGACACAGACCGGGCAATCTGCCACAAAGACCGGGATCGTCGAACAGTATGTTGTTTACCTGGGGCCCGGGTTCGACATATCGCGGATTGGGCTGACAAATTGCTGGGTGGGGCTGGCGAGAATCCAGCTGTTATGGTCCACACTGGCACCAATGACTAAGTTAGAGGTAGGTGGAGCGTCCTTAAAAATGATTTCAGGGACTTAGGCCAAAAGCTCAGGGCAAGGACCTCCAAGGTAATATTTTCAGAAATATTACCTGTTCCAGACCACACAAGAGGCAGCGGGAGATTAGAGAGGTAAAAATAAGTGGCCCAAAAAATTGGTGAGGAAAAAGGTTTGGGGTTTTTTGGAAAACTGGGGATTCTTTCTTGGTCAGACCTATGTAGGAGGGGGCTGCACCTAAAGGGGGAGGGCACTGTTTGGGGACAAAATGCTAAAAGCTGGAGGAATATTTAACTAGGGACTGGGGGGGGGGGAAAACACACAATAGAATCAAATTAAGATAAGGGAGCGGGAAAATTAGTAATAAGGGGTAGTGGGGGGAGGGAGTGTGCTTAAAAAAAAGAATGGGGAAAAAGGGAAAAAAAAACTGGAAAACTCTAACTGCATGCGCCCAATCCCGGGAGTTGACCAAAAAAATAAATGAACTAGAAGTATTAATTGCAAAGAAAAATTACTAGTAGGGATAACTAGACATGGCTGGGCAAGCCGATGGGCGGTTAACTTGGAGGGGTTTCAGTCTTTTAGAAGTGACCGTAAACACCGAAGGGGGGAGGTGGCTTCTCTATGTAAAATCCCGTCTAAAGCCAACATTGGGAAGATCAGGTTTCAGGGAATGAACAGGTGGGGAAACATTTGGGGGAAAAAATACATGGGGTTAGTAACAGTAATATAGTTCTAATAGGAGTCTGCAAAGGCCCCCAAATATAACAGAACCCATAGAAATAAACCCTCAGGGAAATAGATGAAGATCTAATCAGAATGAGGTTTGTTCTGGGGAAATTTTTCACCCAGACATAAATTGGGGAAACGAAACCCCGTATCTCGCAAAAGGGAAAAAAGTTTTTGGGCTATAACTAAAAGATAAATTTCCTTTCCCAAAAGGGGCAAATTAAAAAGACCAGAGGAAAAGGCCCTTCAAAATTTAAAATTTTTTTTAATAACCGAAAGTAACAAAGGTTTAGGGTTAGGGGCACCTAGGGGAAAAGTGGCCATAAAATTAAATC
>JAODAL010026992.1:0-55747 GCA_025379985.1 Phyllomedusa bahiana
CACTGGATTTAAATTTCCAATCCCCACAAATTCAAATTAAAAACGTAAGAAAGCAGTCTCTGAGACAAGCTGTGACACCCCCCAAAAATCGCTGTATAAAAGTTAGTTCTTTAGTATGAGATATCAGCAGCAGCAGCTTCCCTGCACAGCACAGTGAAAGCAGTGTGAATTGCCATCGTTGCGCCCGGACTTATATAGTGCGGTGACGTCACAGAATCCCGCCGGTCTCTGATTGGCTTCATCTCTGCACATGTCATGCAGGCTATGCCTTTCTTCCTCCCAGACATCTTTGCCCCATGTAACGCCATGTGCTCGCGCCATTTTATCAATTAAAAACACGCTTCGTTCCCGCGAATCACCCCAAACTTCGACTTCGTTCAGAATCGAAGTTTTCCTGAAGTTCTAAACGAATTCCTCTTCATTGGAATTGATTCGCCCATCTCTAATGTGCAGACTAAATATTGTTTTTTAGACTGTTTGTATGTTTGGTTTTTTCACTCCTCCCATCTGCACAGGTTTTTAAATCAATGCAGAGTAGCTTGTAGCTGGAATCTTCTCTCCCTGAAATGTGGAGGTCTGAACAAGCATCAAAAGAGGTAACATATAGAGTAGGTTCCCATCTGTATTGAGGTTGCCTTGGCAGGTGGGCTTATACAGTTTTGATCAAAAATGTACACTAAGAACCTCAAGTTTTCAATGGATTTTGTAAGAAGATCTAATTTAAAAAGGACACAGCCTTGCAGACCGGTGACACCAGGATTGTGCTTGTGAGGTTATTGGATCCCCTCCAAAACTCACACCTGTTAATGACCAGTTCGCCTTTGGCCCGGCTCAAAAACAATTTAGTTCTAAGGAAAAATGTCTGGATCACCTCGGGTTAAGGAAGGCTCCTTATTTGAATAGTCCAATACTTAGATGACTTTATTTGTGTTTCCTGGTGCTGCTTCCTGAAGTGAGTTGTGCAAGTTGATACAAGGAAAAGTGACTATAGAAATGGCTAAAGCTGTGTGCGTATTTCAACTAGCTTTGAGTAAAGGAGAAGTTGATTTGCCTTCCCATTCTGACTCCTGCCTATTTATCTGCACCGCAAACCAAGGGTATCTCCCCCACCATCATGGTAGTTGAGCTAAAGACCACGACAGTTAGTGAGTGCCCTGGGGGAAATATATCACCGGCCGTCCTACATGCAGACCCTTTCTTCATTAGTATCGATGCTAGAGAAGCATGAGAGGTGTGGTTGTTGAAAGCTTTAGTCACCATGACCTAAGCAGAAAAAGGGTTACTACTGCTCCCACCCTCTGCTCTTCTCTCTGGCCCAACTTACCACACTATGCATTGGACTCAGCGGCAAAGCTTCTCCTGGCTCAGTTTTAAGTGGTGTTTGTCAGGAAAAGCCCGCGCCCACTCGTGGGTCGATGGCCTGACGTGGGGTGTATCGTGACATTGCGCCCCCCTAGAGGTGCACAAGGTTTCACAGTTAACCCCTGTCCACACAGGCACAGAAAGACCCAGGGAGTGCGAGAGGATACCGTACTTGCCCACAACCCTGAATGGCTGAGAGAGATCTGTTTGCCCACACTGGTGATACAGAACTCTGCCAGAGCAGTAAACTGCCACAAGTTCCTCGTTAGTTATAAGACCGGTAACAGACAAAAAAAAAGGAAAAGTCCTTTTTGTCAGATTTCCTATTTTTTTTCATGGAACCTATAACACAGCGTACTGTGTTATGTTTTTGCTGTAAAAAAAAAAAAAAAAAAAGCCTAAACAACTGTGAAATCACTGGCGACTGTTTTCCAGGCGTGAACTAGGCCCCAAAAACAACACTGGAACTCAGACCCTACTAGTTTATATACAATATGTCCTCCCCAACCATATTGTAAAAAAGTGTAACATTAAAACACCTTATAACACTGCACAACCTGAAATTTTAGGCGTTTTACCGTGAGGTAAAATACCCTGCACATTTAAGCAAAGAATAAAGTCTTCACGGCACTCACCAGAAGTCGCGTTAAGTCGGGTTGAAATCCATTTTTATTCGGCATCTTGTGGCAACATAGGGCGTAGGGGAGTACAAGAAAGCTCACGCAGGAGCCTAAAATACCCTGCACAGCTTGCAACTAACCGTGAGCCAACTGTGCACGAGACTAAGGAAAGTGGCACTTGCGGCTGTCCACTCCATTTTATTAAGGTTATTTTGAAATTTCAACTACATTCGGGGGAGGGCGCCATTTGCCTTATTTGCCTAGGGCACCAAAATCTGTTGTCCCGGCCCTGCCCCAATGTATATATTGTTTGTCTAGTTCGCTCACAAGGTGTGTCCGCTTTTCTCTGTCTTTAATATATCGCTACCTGGGGCAGATTCCTGGCCTGGCTATAAGACTACAGAAGTTGTACCGATGTGTATATAAAATGATCAATAATATGGGGGTAACGAACAAAAAAATATAAATTAAATAAAATCATGTTTATTTGTTTATTTTAGTTAGCCAGGGATCAATAGTATGGGTGGAACAAAAATAAAAAAATAAACATGATTTTATTGAATTAATATTTTTTTTTCTTTACCCCCATTATTATTGTTCATGTTATATCCCAATCAGGTAACAACTTCTGTATCTTATCATTTGATTTTGGCCATGTACAGTTTTATTCCAGATTGCATTAGAAAACCCATAAGAGCGTCGCTAGCTCTCCCATTGGTCCAAATAACCACTTCTCTTTTAAGTTAGCCAATCACAAACAGAGCTCTCCTATTCTGATTGGCCAGGATTGCCAAGCCCCCGCTAGCTCAACCAATCAGCTCTTTTCTGCATTTTTACTGTATTTTGAACTGTCCCGCCTTTGATTTTGATTGGTCCAAACTTCTCCATAGGTTTTTATGGGTCACTGTCACTCCTATTCTGATTGGTTGGTTTTTGACAACCAATGAGAATAGCTTACAGAATTTGAATTACAGTATTTCCCGGCAATTTTCAATATCCAAATTCCCGATGTTGCGCCGTTCTGGATTTTTGGAAAGTGATTTTTATCTATGTATTTTTTTTAGTAGGGTTGAGCTCTTTTTCAGAGAATGGTTGACGCCTTTATAAAGGCGATTTTGTGAATCATACTCCGCACGGACATCTTTAATGATTTCTCGCTGTTTTCTAGCCTGTCTCGAAATTCGGATACATTGGGGCAAGTCCCTTCGCGCCTAAGTCCGCACTGCGCCCCACCCCACTGGCGAGGCGCGGCGGACTTTTCCCCGCATGTATGAGCGCACCTCCTCGGACGCGGGAAAATTAGGCGCGCCCTGCACTGCGCCAAGTCCCCGCACTGCGCCCCACACACTGGTGAGGCGCGGCGGACTTTACATGATATGTATGAGCGCACTACCTCGAGCGGCGAATCTTAGGCGAAGCACCGCACTGCGCCTAAGTCCCGCACTGCGCCTCACACACTGGCGAGGCGTGGCGGACTTTATATAGTACGTATGAGCGCGCCCCAGCGCCAACATAAATCAGGCGCAAATTTCGCCGGAAAAAGGTGCGCCCAGACGTGGCGAGTTTCATACATGTGGCCATAAAATCCCATCATAAAAATGACACAAGCATAATTATTTAAAAATATATATGTGTTTTCTTAGTCTTCTGCTGTTACAGGCTATGTGGGGTGAGGGGTGATACAATACCTCGACACTCAGCAGCAGCTCCTGTGTGTGGGGAGAGAGTCTGGAATGTACGCTGACTTCTGACATGACTGACGACTTTACTGCTCCGCTCCTCTGTTCCTGTCTGTGCCTCTGCCTTTCTCCTCTTCCTGCTCCGGCTCACGATCGCTTGTGACTGTCGGCAGCTGGGAGGCAGCGGGGGGGCCTTTTCTGATGGTGATGCTCCGCAGAAGACGGCACTGCGCTGAAGAGCAGGGGCGTGTGCGTGCTGCAGGGCGCTGGCAAGGCAGCAGTCACTGGTCAGTGGGCAGCGATGTGAGCTACTGCAGCAGCCTGAGAGGAGATGATTCTATGTAAATGCGCCCCCATACTGTCTGGCAGAGGTGGCGCCCAAGGCGATCGCCCACCTCTGCCTATCCATTGTCACGGCCCTGCATTGGGGTATAACTATACAGATATTGGTCAGAGGTGCAAATACAATAGGGTTAAGTACAGACAAAGAGGCACTAAGATGTGTCTTTTTACCTTAGGTTGGCCTTGTTCTGGGCACACATGGGGAGGTGAATGTGGGCTTGCTCCTGTGTGTGGTTGCTCCTGGAATGCTGGTGTTGGTACCCCTCCCCCCCCCTGCAATAGAAGCAACAATGGGCCTACTTGGGCATCGACTTATAACTGTACTGAAACATCCCACGTCGCACCCTTTCACAACACTTGTTACACTCTCTCACACTCCTGGGACGGTCTACACTTTCCTAAATCTCGGGCCATGCTGTTTTTGACTTGGGACACAAAATGAGTCATATCGCAACAAGGCATTGGGACAGAACCTCAATATCTTACTGAACATGTGGAATACAGTTATGTTATGTGTTGGAGAAGGGCTCAAAATGTGAAGGCAAATGGGATTTGTTTTTTTCATTCTCACTACAAGTTGTTATACAATATACAATGGGTTGCAAAAGTATTCATACCCTTTGAACTGTTCCTCATTTTTAAACGTTACAGGGTTTAATTGATATTTTATGGGATAGAGCAACACAAAGTAGCAAATGTTTTGTCCAATTTTAGCCCATTTTTATTTGCAAAATGGCTTTAGCTTAGTCAGATTGGTTGGCAAACATTTGTGAGCAGCAATTTTCAAGTCCGGACCCAGATTCTCAATGGGATTTAGGTCTGGACTTTCACTGGGCCATTTTAAGGCTCTGTCTACATTGCACAGAAAAACGTCCGTTTTTTCAGCGTTTTTCGTTTTCTAAAAAAGCTGGAAAAAATGACTGTAATCATCTCCCATAGACTCTAATGTAAAAACGTCCTGCTGTCTACACTGAGCTTCTTTTTCTGCTCATTTTTTTTTACTGGTCGTATTTTGCAACATGCTCTAAAAAACGCCAGAGCAGAGCAGAAAATTTACTACAGGAGTCTATGTAAAGCGCCAGATGTCTTTTGTCGCGTTTTTTGGCACGTTGTCGCTGCGTTTTTTTGCCGCGATTTTTCAATGAAAACCCTCCCAAGAGACCCAAGTCCCACCTATAGTGGGTGTTAGTAAAGGTTTTAAATTCTTATCAAATCTGCATACAAGTGTCTGATGTGTCCTTGTCTGTACCATTCGTAATAAAATGATCATGCTTTGGCCGCTAACGATTTTTGCGCAGTTCATATATTTTTCGCTAAAAATAAGTTTTTTATGGATTTTGGCATCAGAATTAGAGATGGGCGAATTTCTCAAAAATTCGATTCGGTCACTTCGCCGAATTTTCCAACAAAAATAAATACGGTCCGAATTACTTCGGCACGAATTGCTTTTAAAAAGCAGCTATTTCCGGGGCTGCACAGAGCCTGCGGATGCTGTAGAACATTGTGCCATGGTTAAATATGCAGAGGGAGCTTGGTTTGGTCTTATAAAATGTTGTGTTTTAGTATGACACGCCCCATGACTCCCGGGCCGCTTTTTGAATCGCTTCACCATAAAAATAGCCTGGGCACTTAAGAGGGCAAAACTGACCAAAAAACTCAAGCGGGAATGTTAGCCTGAAAAAGTATGCCAGCGAAAGCTGGAAAAAACAAGCTGGAGCTAAATGGCAACATTAGTGACAGGTTTGGCGGTTGACGGCGGCAGCCACAGCAGCATGAGGTCAGGCAGTGGCACAATGACATTTGGAGGTGGCAAAACACGAGGAAGCCACAGAGTGGCACAATGACTGAGAGCGGAGGTCACGGCCCGGCAGCAGTATGAGGTCAGGCAGTGGCACAATGACATTCTGGAGGCGGCAAAACGTATTAGGCCACAGAGTGGCACAATGATACAGTGTGGAGGTCACGACACCAGCAGCATGAGATCAAGCAGTGGCACAATGACATTCTGGAGGCGGCAAAACTGTATTAGGCCACAGAGTGGCACAATGATACAGTGTGGAGGTCACGACAGCAGCAGCATGAGATCGGGCCCAGTGGCACAAGGGACATTCTGGAGGCGGCCAAAAAACAGTATTAGGCCACAGAGTGGCACAATCACACAGTGTGGAGGTCACGGCGGCAGGAACGTTGAGATCAGGCAGTGGCACAATGACATTCTGGAGGCGGCAAAACGTATTAGGCCACAGAGTGGCACAATCACCGTGTGGAAGTCACGGCGGGCAGGCAGTATGAGATAGGCAGTGGCACAATGACATTCTGGAGGTGGCAAAACAGGAGGAAGCCACAAAATGGCACAATGACTGAGAGCGGAGGTCACGGCGGCAGCAGCATGAGGTAAAGGCAGTGGCCACAATGACACAGTGTGGAGGGCACGGCGGGAGTCACAGCAGCAAGCATGAGGTCAAGAGTGGCACAATGACATTCTGGAGGTGGCAAACAGGAGGGAAGCCACAGAGTGGCACAATGACTGAGAGCGGAGGTCACGGCGGCAGAAAGCATGAGGTCAGGCAGTGGCACAATGAAAACATTGTGGAGGACATGGCAGCAGCCACAGCAGCAGAATGAGGTCAAAACAGTGGCACAATGAACAGTGTGGATGTCACGGCAACAGCAACAGCAGCAGCAGCATGAGGTCATAGAGTGGCCCCAATGAACAGAGTGTTGAGGTGGGTGGCAATAACCAGTCCCTGGTAAAGATGGTGGTGGCAGATGGAGAAACTGTCAGCAGATGTGTGGCATCAGGCAGGGTGGCGGCATCAGAATAGTGGCTGAGGCAGGTAAGTTTAAAACCCAGACTGACGCCTAAGGCATTGGTTTGTGGAAATCCTGGCCGATCCAATGCCTGTTTCTTCTTGACAAAGGTCAGTCGTTCCACATTTCCCGTGGACAAGCGGGTTCTCTTGGGGTTAACGATGGCCCCGCTCCCACTGAACACCCGCTCTGATGCCACACTATGGCCGGGAGGACACTTCTCCACTGCAAACTCGGCAAGTTGCGGCCACACATCCAGTTTTGGCTGCCCAGTAGCCCAGCGGATCTTCTAACTGAGGTGGCAGAGTGCTGTCCAAGTAGGCCACAACTGTTGGTTCAGGGATGCTCCAGGTCCTGCTGTGCTGCTGCTGGGGACTGCCCTCCTCACTAGGCGGGTTAAAGGGAAAGTGCCTCATCACTGACTCCAGAAGTAGGTTACAAATGATGGAGCTGGTACTGCTCAAAACCCCCAAACTTCCCCAGCAGCCGCGGCGGGTACGTCGGTGAGCGCTGGGGGAACCCCCCGGTCAGACCTGTCGGGAGGGGGGACGATGCACCCACATAGGCAGCGGCCAACTGATTAGGAGGATTTCCCTATAGTATTTGAGTTTGTCTTCCTTCTCAATGCTGGGAAAAAAGCCTCCCATTTTGGACCGGTAGCGAGGGTCTAATAGGGTGGAGGAGCCAGAAGTCATCCCTCTGCCGGATGCTGACTATTCGGCTGTCACTAGCCAGGCAAATAAGCATGCTGCGGGCCATCTGCACAAGTACTCTGAGGGTTCCTGCCTCCATTTCCATGTATACTGCCAGGGGTGCTTGGGGGTCATCTGCCTCGTTTTCCTCTTCTCCATCCACCTCCTCCAGCTGCTCCGCTCCTCCTCTTTTGTCACCTGGGTAGAAAAATCCACTCATTTCACCAGACCAATGCTTCTGCCCCAATGTCCTCTCCTCCATTTCAGTCCCACCGGACTCATGTGGCCAGAGATGTAGTCGCCACGTCTCCAGTCCCTGCCCAGACAGATTTTTCAGCTTCTGTTCCAGGACATGAAGCAGTGGAATGACGTTATTCATCCGAAAGTCCTGGCGACTGACAAATAAGTTCGCCTCTCGAATGGCATCAACAACGGCAGGTGTCACGCATGAGCTGGAAACTGGCTGACATAAAAGTTACACAGGGGAGACTTCTGTCTGCATGGATCATCAAAAAATGTTAATGGCTTTTCTCTGTTCATACAGTGGGGTCCAACATGTGCAGGCTGGAATTCCAGCAGGTGGAACATCGCATATCAGAGTGTGTTGGGGGAGGCCGTTCTGCGTGCAATCGAGGAGGGTGTTCCTGGTTTGTACGAATGGATAAAGTGCATGCACAGTTTCCTGGCCATTTTCGGGAATGTTCTGAAGATCGGTGGAAGAACTTCAGGAACCTTTTCACAACCAGATTGAACACGTGCGCATGCAGGGCGCATGGACCATCCTCCCCGGTGCAGCGCGGACACCATGTTTCTTCCATTGTCCGTCACCATGGTTACGATTTGCAGTTGGCGCGGAGAAAGCCACACATTTGATTTCCCTTTCTGCATGACGCGGAGCAGTTTCTCCCCTGTGTGGGCTTCGTTCGCCGAGGCAAGCCAGGTGTTGAAACCCGCGTGACAACGCTGTGCCCTACAATGTGGTATGATGGAGCAGTATTGTGGAGGCTGAGATGGTGGTGATGGTGGAGGAGGAGGAGGCGGACATTGGAACAGGTGCGCAGTTTGACAACGTGAAAGGAGAAAGCGGCGTCTCCTGTCCAAGTTGTTGGTGTGCCTGGGCAGGAAGCACATTCAACCCAGTGGGCCGTAAAGGCATGTTTCTGGCCCTGACCGTAGTTACAGCTCCAGACGTCCGCGCTGCGTGCACCTTGGAACAAAACCCATAAGCTCAAGGACTGACCCACCTTCTGTTTAATATTTATGAAGTGCTGGTACTGCCTTTTTGGAAAAGAAATTTCGGCATCTCGGCTCGGCACAAGCCATTAGTTCTCTGAATGGTGCTGAGTCCACCATTTGGAAAGGGGGGGACTGCAATACCAACCCAAATTGGACAGGAGCCCCGGTCAAGCTGCTGCACCTTAGGAAAGGTTGGACGCATACTGTTGTCTTTTTTGCAATTCGGGCCCCGCTGAACGGATGCTGGCGCCATGAGTAGCGAGGAGCAGGAGCATCTGGACCGGCAGATGATGTCAAAGAGAAACAGCCTCCCTTCTGCAGAGGTGGTGGAGCCTTGACTGGCTGCAATGGCATGTGAGCCACTGGGCGCTGCTGCTGCTGTTGCTCCCTGGCACCTCACTTTCTCCCACAGGATTACATTTTTAAGGGTTATTAAACCCCCCCATATTCGGCTCCTCCGGTGTCTTAGCAAAGAATGCCCCCACGGCCGAGTATCGGTTTTACCGCCAATGCTCCGCATGAGTGCTACTGCCCCCGCTGCCTCGCTGAGCCCCCGTGCCGCTACTTTCTTGGACCTGCGAAGCGGATTTTTTACCCCGTGGCCGCTTGGCTCCCCACCTCACACTGCTGCTATCCTGCTGACTCACGGCCACACGTACCCACTTGTGGCTGCGCTGCTCTGACGCGCAAGCTGACGCCCTCTTCTCCTGACGTTGATGAAGCCCTTGCCTCACCCGGCTCCCAAGTGCGGTTGGCTATTTATCATTATTTGTGTTTCTTCGTCACTGCTGTCCTCATCACCGGTCTTTTGGTATGCCGAGGCTGACCTCTCACAACATGACCTCCCATGCCACTCTCCACATCTATACTTTGCGCCTACTGCAAGAAGCAGAGGATATTGGCCCCATTTTCTTCGCTGCCAAGTAGCTGCTGACTGCCCTCCTCAAATTGTTATCCTCGCTATATAGTGGTGCTGAGCCAGACACATAGTAGATCTCTGGTGAGGGAACCGGATGGGACAGAGGCGGGCTGAGGGACAGGTGAGGGCCGCTGACCACTCCGGGCCATGCCAACCCAAGGGTTGTATCTGAGGTTCCACCGACTCTTGGCTGGGGTTGTCGATGTCATCTGGGAGGAAGAGAATGACCTAGTCAACCAATCAAAACCCCTTGGGTTGCTGAACAAAAAAACACGGCCGCTAGATGACAGCGGCAGTTGTGGCCTCACGAGTGACCCCTCTGCGACGTCCCTTGCTGTGCTGCGACCGGGGCCTGTTCCAGGAATGTTTGTGCCACTGCCACTCGCAGGTGCAGAGCCTGCCACCCCCTCTGTCTGACATACTGTTTGTTCTAAAATGTACAGAACTGTTTGATGTGATAAACTGTATATGAAAATATACACCTGTTTTTGACTCCAAATGAAACCCAGTAACAAGCTTGGGTAACCCTTGGATATAAATTGGCTCCACAAATGGCCAGGAAAAATTTACTTGTATGTGCCGTTCAAAAACACTGTGTATTTTACTAAATGTAAAAGCACAAACAGGCTTAATTAACCTTCGGACATGAATTAGGCTACAGGAAAAATTTATTTATTTGGCGTTGAAAAAGAGGCTTATTTTTGTCAGCACACCAGCAAAACAACGCTTAATTAAAACCCCGGGATGTAAATTGCGCCAAAGAATTGAGCCCCCACAAAATATAAGCTTTGTAGCGTGTTACAATTGCTGTTTTGATACACCAACCAACAGGAGATACAGTTGTAATTAACATTTGGTTGTGAATTAGGTACAGGAAAAATTTATATAAATTTTTGGGGTTGAAAAAGACGGTTTCTTGGGGTCAGCACCCAGCAAACAACGCTTAATTAACCCCTGGATGTTTAAAATTGCACAATTTTTAAATTTTAGCAGCCCAAAAAAGAAGTGGTATTTGTATTGTTTCTTTAAATGAATTTCAACGGAACTGGCTTAGACATACTTGGATATTGAATGTATATGCAGCTGCAGTGGACGCACAATAGATTTCAGATCCAATACCCAAAAAATTTGAATAGAACATTAAGAGAACAGTCTTGAGACAAGGGTGAGACACCCCACAGAAATCGCTATATAAAATCAATTCTTCAGTAAGAGCTATCAGCCGCGGCAGCACCCTTTCCCCGATGAGTACAGTGAGAGGAGTGTGGGGCTCCGGCGTCGCGCCCGGACTTATATAGTGCGGTGACGTCACAGAATCCCGCCGGTCTCTGATTGGCTTCACCTCTGCACATGTCATGCAGGGTATGCCCTTCTTCCTCCAGAGTGCTTTGCCCATGAAACGCCATGTGCTCGCCCGCCATTTTGTCAATCAAAAGCACCCTTCGTTCACGCAAAGTACCCCAAAGTTCGACTTCGGTCCGAACCGAAGTTTTCCTGAAATTCTAAACGAATTCCACTTCGTTAGAATCAATTCGCCCATCTCTAGTCAGAATCCATTTTTTTGCGGATTTTGGTGCTAAAATCCTTTTCTTAACATATTTTGGCGCTAATAAAGTTATCTTGCTTCTGACACCAAAAATACGTTTTTTTTTACGGATTTTGGTGCAAGAATACGTTTTTTACGGCTTTTGGCACTAAAATAATTTTTTTTACAGATTTTGGCACTAATAACGTTATCTCGCTTCTGACTCCAAAAATACGTTTTTTTACGGATTTTGGCGCAAGAATCCGTTTTTTACGTTTTTTGGCACTAAAATAATTTTTTTTTTACAGATTTGGGCGCTAATAAAGTGATCTTGCTTCTGACACTAAAAATATTTTTTTTTACTGAATTTGTCTCAATAATTCGTTTTTTGTGATTTTGGCGCTAAAATCCTTTTCTTTACAGATTTTGATGCTAATAAAGTTATCTTGCTGTATGCAAAGATAATGTGGGTTTTCGTGGATTTTAGTGCAAGAATCTGGTGCAAAATTTAATAAAGTAGTAGCACACAAAGGACAATGTGCTCAGAATGGCTACAGTGATCTAAAGGAAGTGACTACTTAACATGTTAACTCCTCCTGTAGGGTGTAGTTTACATCCAATGGCTTAATTTGTGCATACATTAAAAAGCAGAGCAAAGACGCTTCAAAAAACGAAAATTGCGCCAAAAAACTGACGTTTTTTCAGCTGCTTTTGACAGGCAGTGGACAGTAAACTCAGTTTCATGAACGTTTTTAGTAATTCGTTTTCAGGTCGTTTTTTGTACACTGCAGTGTAGCCTAACACATGAATATGATTTAATTTAAACCCTTCCATTGTAATTTTGGCTGTATATTTAGGGTTGTTGCTCTGCTGGAAGGTGAATCTATGCCCCAGTCTAAAGTCTTTTGCAGCCTCTAACAGGTTATTCTCCAGTATTGCCCTGTATTTAGCTCCATCCATCTTCCCATCAACTCACCAGCAGAATGAAGGTAATACCACATTTTATATTTTACAATGAAAACCTTTTTCTAAAGCAAAACATTTTTTTGTTTCTCCACATTCTGAGAGCCTAAGATAAAAAAAAATGTTATCACATGAAGTTATTTTTCGTTTTGGAATAAGTATTTTCGACATGTTATCAATTTGGAGGACATGTATTGAAAAACTTTTTGGGGGTGGATGGAAAAAATTAAATCAGCAATTTTGGGGATTTGCTTTTGTGGTTTCTTTTTATTTACAGCATATGTCATAACTAAGGGGGACATGTCTGAAAACTGTCTTGGTCCAAGTCTTTTCTTGTTGCCCAGAGCAACCAATCAGAGTGCTCCTTTCTGTCACTGCTGGGCCCTCTCCCCGCGGTGCAAGCGTCGGGCAGCGGGCAAACTCGCCCCCCTGCGAGCTCTAACCTACCCAGCCACACTCCTGACTCCATGCACGTCCTGGCCGACTGCTGTGTGCGCTACCGCGGCAGCTCCTGGAAATTTGAAGGGACAGTGCGCCGGTAATTGGTTTAGCTGGCCGCTGTCCCTATATCACCGCTCCGCCCCCGGCCTGCCCTTGCCAGATCTATTTGTGCCCTGTGCCATAGAGAAAGCGTTACCTTGTGCGTTCCTGACCTATCCGTGTTTCTGACCTCCTGCTACGTCCTCCGACCTCGAACCTCTGCCGCCTGCCCTGACCTTATTGCCTGTCCAGGACTACGTCTCCGTTTTACGATTTGGTACCACGCTCACCCTTGGCTGCCATTGCAAGCAAGTCATCCCAGTGGAAGCGATCTGGTAGTTTCCCGCCGCAGCAAGTCCATCCAGCTTTGCGGCGGGCTCTGGTAAAAACCGGGACCTACTTAGACTCCGCTCCCTGGTACGGCTTACACCATCGCTTGCTGTGGTCCAGAGGATCCACTACCGTAACAGTTAGATCCGGCCATGGATCCCGCCAAGGTGCCTCTGCCCAGTGTCGCGGACCTGTCTTCTGTAGTCGCCCAGCAGTCGCAACACATTGCGCAACTGGCCGAACAGCTGACTCAGCTCACTACTATGATGCAGCAGTTCCTCGCCGTAGAGCAGCAGCCGCAAATGCCACCCATGGCAGCTTCTCCCCCGGCAGTCCCGGCAGCGTCCATGGGTCCCAAGCTCAAGCTCTCGTTACCTTCCATGTACGATGGGGACCCGAAACTCTGCAGGGGATTTATCACCCAGTGCTCCATGCACATCGAGCTGATGGCCAACCAATTTTTGACTGAGCGTTCTAAGGTGGCGTTTGTTGTCAGTCTCCTCTCCGGTAAGGCCCTGGCTTGGGCTACGCCTCTCTGGGACAGGAATGATTCTATCACGGCTGATCTGCAGGTCTTCCTCCATGAGTTCCAGAGTGTTTTTGAGGAACCGGCACGTGCGTCATCAGCTGAAACGTCACTCCTGAACCTCCATCAGGGAGAATCGTCGTTTGGAGACTATGCCGTCCAGTTCCGGACCCTGGCCTCAGAGTTAACCTGGAATGATGCCGTCCTCTGCGCCACATTTAAGAAGGGCTTATCCAGCCGGTTCAAGGACGTACTGGCAGCCAAAGATCTGCCGTCTTCTCTTAGTGATCTCATTCACTTGGCTACCCGTATAGACATACGCTTCACGGGGAGACAGGAGGAACTCTGCCAGGAAAGCAATCTGGTGCGACTCCGCCGCTGGCCCCGTTTGGCCCCCGTCTTCAGAAGTCTCCATTGCCACTCCCCCAAGCCTCTGGGGAAGAGCCTTTGCAAGTGGACCAAAATTCGCTTGTCCGAACAAGAGCTGTCCCGCCGCCGTGCAGAGAACTTGTGCCTCTATTGTGGCGGCTCGGCCATTTCCGAAGAACCTGTCTTCGACGCCCTCAGCGTTTGGGAAACTCCCGCACCTAGGACACGTTGGAGAGGCGATCCTAGGTGCTAACTCTTCCTCTTCACATCTGACTATGCCAGTAGTGGTCATGACCAACACAGGACTCTCATTCCAGGTGCCGGCTTTCTTGGACTCCGGGTCCGCCGGGAACTTCATCCACACGTCTTTGGGCCAGGACTGCCGGGGGAGAAGAATTACGCTATCAGGGACCGTGAGTTGTTGGCCATCAAGCTGGCACTGGAGGAGTGGCGCCATCTTCTAGATGGCTCTATTGAGAGGTAAAGATAGTGTAGGACCGCCCGACCTGAGATCACGTTGTAAGTTCGTGGGCGGCTTAAGCATTTTTTTATCAAAAATATGTGAACCGAGAATCTCAAAGTTTTTTCATGTATGATAGATAGCATAAATGCTTCTTTAGGGATTTCCATGTAATGTATTGCCCTTTTTGCAGTTATGTTCCGCTGGTAGTGGTGTGCGTGTGTATATATATATATATGTGCCGCAACCCTGCCAGCGGCACCCAGGTTCGCATAGTGTTTTTTTCAGGAATGTTGTTTCGTGCAGAACCATACGTTGTATTTGGCGTATATTGCTTTTAATCCATATGGGGAGGAAGGAGTGCCTCCATTTTGGCAGACAAGAACATCAAGGCCGATGCGCTTTCCCGTGCTTCTGATACTATCGGCGAAGAACCAGGTCCGCAGCATATAATACCCCCTGAACGCTTAATCCACGCTGCCCCACTAGACCTCCACTAGTTGCCCCCTGGCAAGACATATGTACGCCCGGCGCTCCGTAAGAGAATCCTCAAATGGGGACATTGCTCTCTTATGGCAGGTCATCCTGGGGCTCGGAAGACATACCAACTAATCTCCCGGTTCTATTGGTGGCCTACGCTTGCTAAGGATTCTAAAGAATTTGTGGAAGCCTGTGTTATCTGTGCCTGTAACAAGTCTCCTCGGCAGAGCCCATCTGGTTTACTTCTGCCCCTGCCGACTCCTGATTCCCCATGGTCTCAAATATCCATGGATTTCATCACCGACCTCCCACCTTCTGTGGGTAATACTTTAATCTGGGTGGTCGCGGACCACTTTTCTAAAATGGCCCATTTTGTCCCGTTGCCTGGTTTGCCCACGGCACCACAGTTCGCCACTCCCTTTTTTGAGGATATATTTTTCGTCTACACGGCCTCCCGTTACACATAGTCTCAGACCGGGGGGTCCAGTTTAGTTCCAGGTTTTGGCGGGCCCTCTGCTCTCGTCTTCAAGTGAAGCTGGACTTTTCCTCGACCTATCATCCTCAGTCCAATGGCCAGGTATAGAGGATTAACCAGATCCTTGGCACATATTTACGCCACTTTGTTTTGGGTCGAGAAGACGATTGGGCAAGTTTGTTACCGTGGGCGGAGTTTTCTTATAATTCTTTGAACTCGGACTCGACGGGCTCTTAACCTTTCTATGTGGTCTATGGGTTACATCCCTGCCCACCACTCCCCCTGCCTACATCTTCCGAAGTGCCTGCGGTAGACTCCCTGGTCCGGGATATGTCGGCCATTTGGGAACAGACTCGCCAGTCCTTGCAGCACGCTGTTGTTCGCATGAAGAGCCAGGCGGACAAAAAGAGAAGATCTCCGCCGACCTTCGTTCCGGGAGACAAAGTGTGGCTGTCCGCTAAGTACATCACAGCGGAGCCTCGATCCCTTCTGTTTATTGGTCAGCTCATATCTCCCACACTTTGGGCTAACCAATCATGTTTTTTCCTTAAACATTTGAATGTCATTTGGCGCCCTATAGACTGGATATTTTAGCGCCTATTATTTTAAATTGTGCCAGAGCCCTACTATTGGCCCATCCATATCTCCCGCCCCGTTCACGATTGGTTAAATTTTCAGCACCCCTAGATAAGAACTTACACATATATTTATTGTCACTTATACACCCCGTGATTTATCTACATCACGGGGACTAGCATATAAGCACCAAATCTATTTATAATTGAAACCTAATACAACTAGATCACGTTATCACTGGCCGATTATCACGCTACTTCACATTAATCCTCTTTAGTTCTCCTTCCCTGCATTTCAAAGGATTTTCTTCCATTTTTTTTTTTTTTTTTCCAATGCTTCTATCTCTTTGACTGACATCTTCTCATCCAATGTTTCCCTTGATCATTTCCTCTGTCCAATGGTTTCTTTGATCTCTCAGGTAGACACATTCTTCTCCAATGTCTTTCAGTAACACTACTGAACCCCCGCCCCTGCACGTCATTGGTGCAGACACAAGTGTATCCAATTGCAACTCATGTATCGTTATATATATTCAGCTTGAACACCATAAAATGTAAACTTCTGATGAAGCGAGGGCTCTCTCGCGAAACACGCTTACATGGTAACTCTGAATTGAAGCGAGGGCTCCTCACGCGAAACGCGTAAAGTAAATCTGTATGTTTTTGTTTATAATATTTGTGAAGTAAAAATCTTGCCAGTTTTAAGAATATAATACTTTTTTTGAATGTAAAGAGCCTCTAGCTCGGGCTTTTTATTCTGCACTAGCGCCGGAATCCATTTTTTCTTTTCATTTGGCCGTCTTTCCCTCCCACCGTACCATCGGAGCAGAGCTCTAGTGACCTGCGCTGCGTACTAAGGGCTGACGGTATAAAAATTGCCCTGCAAGCCCTATAAATGGATTGTTGTGCGCTCTATTGTAATAAGTATACACGCAACACCCCAAGGTGCGATAGAAATCCAAAAATCCACTGTATACAATACCTAAAATTGTTATAACAGTATAACACTATTGTGCGCCCCCCTCTTTTTTTCCTCTTTTGCATTACATCCGGACTTTTAAGATTCCTAGCTACAGCTGGTCCATGCTTCGTTGTCCCATTTGATGTCTTTAGGATGAATAACTCTGTGGACCTATAAGCTCCGCTCCCCCTCCTTCTATGCGCATCGCCGAATTCCTTCCATGTCTCCCCTACTGAAGCTGGTGGTCCCTTGAACACCGCTTCTCTCAGGAGGTTGCCTTGCCCCCCCCCCGATGCGGAGGCCTGCCAATGTTTCACAGTCAAAGAGATTCTGGCTATGAAAACTATCAGAGGAGGCGACATTTTCTTATATCGACCGTGGGAGGATTCGGGCCGGAGGCGAGATCCTGTGAGCCGAGGACAACGATCTTGGACCGTGATTTAGTTGTAAGATTTCTACAATCCATAAGGTGGGGAGGCTTAAGGGGGGTACTGTCACGGCTGGCCCCCTCTCCCCGCGGCGGGCGACAGCCCGACCGCAGCCTGAATCTCTCAGCATCCCCGGCTGGTGGGGACAGTTGCGCCGCTGTCCCGCATGCGGGCAGTGCCGCACAAGCCCACTGCGAGCTCTTAACCTACCCAGCCACGCTCCCTTTTCTCCGTGCACCGTCCCCGGCCGGCCTGCTGTGTGCGCTAACCGCCCTCTGGGGCGCGCACAGAATAGCGGCAGCCATCCCGAAATTTAAAGGGACAGTGCGCCGGTAATTTGGTTTAGCCGGTCCGCTGTTCCTCTATAATCACAGCTCCGCCCCGCCTGCCTTGCCGATCTATTTTTGCCCCTGTTCCGTAGAGAAAGTGTTACCATTGTGCGTTCCTGACCTACTCCGTTTTTCAGACCTCCTGCTACGTCCTCCGACCTCGAACCTTCTGCCGCCTGCCCTAACCTTATTGCCTGTCCACGACTACGGTCTTACGTTTTTTACAATTTGGTAACCACCCGACGCTCACCCTTGGTGCTGCCATCGGCAAGCAGTCATGCTAGTGAAAGCGACCTGGTTGTTCCGGCCGCAGCAAGTTCTCATCCCGCTTTGTTGCGGCGGGCTCTGGTAAAGAACTGGGGGCTACTTAGACTCCGCTCCCTGGACGACTTACACCATCGCGTTTCTGTGGTCCAGAGGATCCACTACTGTACACATTCATTTTTTTACAGAGCTCTATATGGAAATGATAGGGGAAACGCTGATTGGTTGCTATGGGCAACAAGAAAAGCCTTAGTCCAAGATAGTTTTCAGACATATCTCCCTTAATTTTGTGAGTCAATAACAACATTTCACATTTATGTGTTCTTACTATATTTTATCATTTTTTGCAGAACCAATACAGAACAAATTATTTGATTTTTTTGTGCAACAATATTCTGATGTCTATAACTTTTTTATTTTTTTCATTAACAGAAATTTGTGAAGGATTGTTTTTTTGCCGGATTATTTCATTTGCATCTATTCTTTTGGGAGGTAGAATTAACAAAATAAAACTATTTTAGCAATGCTTTTCTTTGTTTTGTTTTTTTTACAACTCTCATCAAGAGGGTTAAAAAAAGCTTGGTAATTAATATAATAAATGTCATTATGACACAATACCAATTTTTTGTATATTCTTATGTTTTTCGACATAATATATATTATTTATTATATAAATAGTATTTAAAATTGGGGCATTTTTCTTTGATGTTTTTTTCTTTTTCTTACTATATTTAACACATTTTTAGTCTTACTAGGGAACATGCAGTATTTTAAACACTAATATAATATACTGCAATCCTTATGTTAGCATTATGGGGGTAATATTTAAATCTTTTATACTTTTATATGATTTTTATAAATATACTTAAATTGATCTTTGTTTTAGGCAGTCCATATTAATGCAGAATATATGTATACATGGCTATGTTCACACACGGCTTAAAATTGGAGCGTATTTCAGTCCGTAATTACGCGCCCGGAGTGCGGCAAAATTACGGCTGGGAATACATCCAAGTCATTACTGTATCCATCAGCTCATAGAGAACTATGGATTACTCTCCCTCGTCCACTGCTCCAGGGCGAATCCGCCGGGCAGGAATAAGTGACATGTGAATTACTAGCGGCGTTTACATGCCGCGTGAGAATGATAGTTCTATGGGTCCTGCGAGGGCCGGCCCCCCCAGCTCTCCGCCCCCGGCCACACGGCGTAATTGCGGGGCGTAATTACACCCTGCATTTAAGCCATGTGAACCTAGCCTAAGATCTTCACAGAAAGGAATTTAAATGAAGTTGAGGGTTCCTTTCTTACTGAGACTCTGTGGAGTCATTTGATCAACACCATATGTGTTTTGACTGAATTCGGATGTGAAATCTTTATCTCCCTGGATAAAAGGTTCTTTGTTCATAAAGGAAACACCCAAGGTGGCTCTATATGGGAAATGTTAACTTTTAAACAAACGTAATAGGAACTAATATTTTTTTAAGGTAAAAACAGATTGGCTAATGTATTCTTGCAGAAGAGTTAGGGTTATAAAATTTAAGAACTTACTTGGAACTGGAGAGAGACACAACTTGTAATTATAAAGGCAACATACTGTATACTGTGTGTCTCCAATGCTTGCATTGAAAAAATCTGGATATTTTTACCTTCAACTGATTTTTAATTTGAAAACCCGATCAACACCAGAAATGCTTTATTAAGCTACAACAACATAATGCTGACAAGCATCCTATCAGGTTTTTCTACTGAGCTCTCATAGTGATTGCATAGACATTGCTCTTGTGCACTTAACATGATGTACTATTATGTTATCATGAATGAACACGCTCCTTCCCATCATAAAAAAGTATGACATGGAGTGGGAGCTGCTAAATATAAATAACAACAGCTATTAAATACTTATCTAAGTTCTCTAAGAACACAAGCATGTAGGTTACTTATTACCAAAGAATACCATTGTGTTGTTAGAATTTGCTTAGCAGTAATTTTGTGTGGCTAAAAATTTGAACACCTTTTTTTTTAATCCAATATTCTCTCATAAAATTCTCTGATTAAAATTCCAGTTGCCTGCTGCTACCACTAAGGATGGAATCTTGTATCTCTCATTAAACTGATCTCTTTGGACTCAAAATAACATGATATTGGAGATGTACTATAATAGTTCAAAATATTACTAGTGACCAAATTATTGTTTATCAAACTAACAGCCCCCTGATCTTGGCTGATCCAGATGAAAATAATGAAATGTGACAATAAATGTTAATGGATAAATTGGGTATAGAATAGACTTGTATGTTTTTAAAACCATATAATGAATAAACTATCATTTGAATAGAAAATGTTTAACCATACATGTAAATAAGCACCAAAACTTAAAGTAGTACCTTAACCTTAGATGATGTCATATAGTTTTAACAAGGATGAAAGTGGTCAAAAAACATATAAAACCAAAGAGCAGATGTTATATAATAGTCTCATATATGCCTCTTTAAGAAAAGCACCATCTTCACTTCTTTTAAAGTGACTCTTCATCTGTGAGATACAAATTACATATATTATGAACAGACAGATACTATGTGAAAACATTTTCTTTCTCACAGAATAAAATAAAAAGAATTACAAAAAGTTGACAGCGTTTTACATCACATTACAAATGATCACTTCTTGTAATATGACCTGTCATATAACATGGTGTCATGGTGCACACCGCAGCCCATATTATAGACCGCGGTCGTGCCCATGCCTCTGCTGCGGTCATCGCTACTACTTACTTACCTGTCCCGGCTCCTGTCTGTGCTGCTGTGCCGGCGGTGATGCCCGCCAGCAGATATGAGTCTCCGCTGCTTCCTCCAGCTCCCTGGCATCCTGCATGTGCACGAGAGCCCCCTCGGGTGTGCGCATGGCACTACTCAGCTATTTAAAGGGACCGTACCCAATTACCTGCAATTAACCTGGGACCCTCTTTGTATATAATAAACTTTCCGTGCCTTCGCTCCTTCAGTCCTTGGTGGGTTCATCCTAAAAGCTTGACACCTGATTGCTGTGCTCCTGCTGACTTAACCCTTGAGCCACCTGTGTACCTGTGTTAACCTTGCGCTATCCAGCATAAATGTTCCCTGATGTTCCTGACTTTGTACCAATCTGCTACCACCTGCTGTTATCCGCTGCTGTATCGAGTCTGTTACCTGCCTGGGACCCTGCTACCTATCTACAGTTATACACTGCTCTGCCTTGTCATTGCTACCACTGTCCTGTCCTGACTTCAGCTACCACCACTATACCCAACGTTTCTAACCACCTGTGTTAGAAAATGTGACATGACCATTTGTTATGTGGTGCAATAAGGTAAGGTTTCATAGCGAAATGTTAATTGGTCTTATCCTCAGGTTTTGGTTTACACCATCTCCTCAGCCCCATCCTAGCACACACAGATTTTGCGTTTGTTTGCCCTACATGTACACCTGCTATACAATCATGCATAAACTGGATGGTTATAAAAGAGCTGCAGTCAGGAAATGAGCCATTCAGTGGCTGAAGCACAAGGCCAGTAAAAGTGTTCCGCTTGCTGCTCTGTCTTGCACATAGGTCGGGAAAGTAATAAGGTGCAAATCATGGTTCCCAAAACATGGAGCCTACAAGGTTTCTATAAAGAATGCAGCTGAAGAGATGTGTGTCAGAGATTAAGTGTTTGTAGTAAGCTAATCAGACTCTGTAAAAAGCTCTTGAGGTGATAAGAGGCTCTGTTGCAGAAGAACAACTGTTAGGACAGTGGGCTTTAGTGTATGTCAGACACTTGGATATGTGTATGGCAGTATAAAAGTCTGCTCGTTGATGTTGTGATGTGGCTTACTTGTGGATGTGCTACACACATGGACACAATTATTGGTACCTTTTCATTAAAGAAAGAAAAACCCACAATGGTCTCTAAAAAATATCTTGAAACTGACAAAGTAATAATAAACTTAAATTTACTGAAAACTAATGAAAATCAGACATTGCTTTTGAATCGTGGTTCAACTGAAATATGTTGAAAAACAAACTAATGAATCTCTCCTAGCCAAAAATAATGGTGCCCTTAAGTTAATATTTTGTTGCACAACATTTTGAGGATATCACGGAAAACAAACAATTTCTGAAGCTCTCAATGAGACTTCTGCACCTGTTTACAGGTATTTTGTTCCACTACTCATAAGCAAACTTCTCCAGCTGTCTTAGGTTTGAAGTCTGCCTTCTTCAAGCTGCATGTTTCAACTCCTTTCACAGATATTAAAGGGGTTTTGCCACGATCTCATATCATTGCCCCTGCAGTCCAGCTCTTCTCCTGTGTGGTTCTGAAGGAGGCATGTTAATTTGTTTGAACTGCTGCATATCATGTGACCCCAGCAGGATGACCTCACCATGGGCCTTTCCTCTGCTCTCTATCAAAGAAAGGTAGGTTTATTGTAAATCATGGTGAGTTAAGCTGAGAGATAAAGTTTTTGCCGCCAGTCACAAGGGATCCAAGGTTCAAAAACCTCTGCAGGAACCTAAACCTGTGTTTTGTTTGTTTTTTTCTCTTATCCAAATGCACGAAACCTCATTGATGATTCTTTTTGATTTATTTGCACTGGTTGACTAATTACTATAAGGAATACAGGGACAGTAAAGTAAATGACAAGCACCTGTGGTTGAAACACTCAGTAGCTGCCTTGAGAGGAGAGTGATATCAGAGCAATGGTCCCCTTGACCAAGACGGGAGGACTCTCAGCCCTGGTCGGAATCCAGGATAGAGATGAACTGTAAACAATGGGAATCAATAAAGGAAGTCATCTAAAACTAAAAGCGGTGCAAGAATTTTTAATAATGATGAATGGTAACATGTTTGTTTTTCATTGCAACTTCCCACATCAATTTTACTTTGTGCAAAACCCCTTTAAATAGGATTTAGATGAGGGCTCTTTAAAGGCCACTTTAGAATAGTCCAATGTGTTGCTTTTAGCCATTCCTGGATGTTTTTAACTGTCTGTTTTCGGTCATTATATTTTTTGGAGGATCAAAGACCTGCGATTGAGACCAAGCTTTCTGGCACTGTTCAGCCACTTGTGACTTGTCAATATATATTTCGGCAAATTCCGGTCTCGCTTTTTTATGATTTGCTTCCAAAAGTGGTTTCCTCCTCAGTCATCTTCTGTTAAGTTCACAACAGACAATAACGGATGTGTTTTGATACTGAGGTAACTTGACCTTGGAGTTCACCTTTAATCTATTGGCAAGTTATTCTGGGCTCTTTGGTTACCATTTGTATTATCTGTCTCCTCGCTGTGTGATTAATTCTCCTCTTGCAACCACTTCCAGGATGGTTTGTTACAGTCCCATAGACTTTAAACTTCTGAATAATATATTCAACTGTAGTAACAGGAATGTCAAGCTGTTTGTAGATAGTCATATAGTCTTTACCTTTAACATGTTTGTCTATTATTTTTTTTCTAATCTCCTGAGATAATTCTCTCTAGCTTCCTTTGGTCCATGTTTCAGTTTTGGTACACACCATGATGCAACAGCACTGAACCACTCTTCCACTCCTTAAACCCCTTAACGACCTTGGGCGTATTCATACTTTCAAGGTCGTTTTGGGGGTTAACGGCATCTGGACGTATGGATACATCCTGATGATCGCGCGAACTCTAAAGCAGAGTTCGCGCGAGTCGGTCGCGGGTGGTCACTGTATATACAGCTGACAGTCCCGCAGCTGTCGTCCCCGACCCGCGGATCGCTCCGGGGGTGGCCGGTTACCCCTTAATTATCCGTGACGATCGGGTCCCAATAACTAAGAGGGAGACGCAGGAGTAAGAATTCGCTCCACCTGCGTCTCTGTCGGTAGCAGCAGCGGCACGGATCGCCCGATCCGTGCAGCTCCTGCCTTCCTAACAGACAGCACTGGGAGGCAGATATGCCTTCCGTTTTGGTCTGTGACGTCACGATGCCCAGCGTGCCCTGTGGGATGTCCCGCATCGAGACTGACAGTTACCAAGGAACCAGTCATAGAAACAAGCTATGTACTGATTCCATATAGAATGAGAGAGCTAAAGATCCTCTCATTCAAATCCCCTATGGGGGAAAATGAAAAAAATTAACGTGAAAAAGTGAAAATAGTAAAAAAAAGTTAAAAACAAGTAAAACACACACACGAAAAATAAGAATAAAAATACTACATCGCCCTTTTCCCCTTACAAACGCAATTCGTCACCAAAAAGATCCAAAAATAAATAAGTACCCATATTTTGGATCCCACGTGCGTAACGACCTGCCTCTAATAAATCTGTCAGTTTAATAACCCGTACGTGGAACCCGTAAAAAAAAAAAAAAAAAACAATCACAGAATTAAATTGTTTCATCCCTGCACACAGTAAAAATGATTAAAAAGCGATCCAAAAACCTCCGAAAAAAGCCAAAGATGTACCAATTAAAACAACTGTCAGTTCTCATCCCGGCAAAAAAAAAGTCCTTATAGCAGCTCTGTAATACGGGAAAAATAGAAAAAGTATAGCTCTCAGAAGATAGCGATGCATAAATATTGATTTAACAAAACACTTTTCTTGTTTTTTTAAGTCCTTCAACATAAAAAAATATATAAATAGGGTATCCCCATAATCGATAAGCTACCCAAAGAGTAAAGATAACTTATCACGGGATACTGCACGGTGAGCCCTGTAAAAATAAAAAAAAAAAACACTAACTAGGAATTGCAGTATTCTTTCTTCACCCTGGCCATCCAAAATATGGAATATTAAAAGCGAAGCAAAAAGCTTGTCCCCCAAAAATAGTACTAATAAAAAATGTCAACATCATCTCGCAAAAAACAAGTCCCTTACAGCTCCAATCACAGAAAAATGTAAAATTATGCTCTCGAGACTAATGGCAATGCAAAAACCGTATTTTCCTGGATGAATAAAGAGTTTTATTGTATAAAAGCCAGATAACAACATAAAAAATATACAATTTGGGTAATCGTGTAATCGTAGTTGACCTGCTGAGTATAGCTACATGTCATATATACCGTAAGTGACCGACTATAAAAAATAAAAATAAAAAACACTAACCAAGGATTGCGTATATTTGTTCAAAACATCTCAGATAAAACCTTAATAAAAAGTGAATATAGCCATCATATGCACCCATAAATGGTATCAATAAAAAACTTCAACTCATCCCGGCAAAAAAACAAAGCATCATAACACAGCTCTGCACACAGCAAAAAGAAAAAGTTATGGCAGTTCAGAATAGGACACAGGACAGATACATAAAAACACATTTTTTTTAAGACCTATATTCTACTCGTGTAAAGTAATAAAACAGAAAAAATTATATAGAAATCTATATCATTGGTAATTGTACCGACCCCCATAGTAAAGTTATCACCATCATTTTTACACTGCACGCGAATGCTGTAAAATTGAAACTCAAAAAACAATGAACCGAAACGGTGTTTTTCCCCCCTTTTTAATGCCCAAATTTTTATTGCCCAATGGCTAAAAAAAAAACCCGATGGAACACCTGTGGGTGCCTAAAATGGCAGAATACATCCCTAGATAAGGATTCCCTGAATGGGTGTTTGAATCCAAAAAAAAAAAATGAGCGACTTCTGAAGGTTTTGCCCTTTTTCTGCCTACTTTGGGTCTTTTGCAAAATTGCGACATGGCCCCACCAAAATGTGTGTTCCAAAAGCCAAATAGCCTTTCCCCCCAGCGCTTCCTCGCTTAAATACACGCCCTGGCCATGCTCCCAAACAGCAGTTTACACACCCAACATTTTAGGGAATTTGCCGAACTTGGAAGAAATTGCCCTTAACAAAGTTTTTAAGGTCTTTTTTTCCAGAATTCCCTTGTATATATGAAACATTTTAAGCTAGAAATTGCAGATATTGGAAAACAAATTTTTTATTTTCACAGCCTTATGCCTGAAAAAAAATTTTTGAAACACCTGAGGGGTCTATATACTCAATGCACCCCTGGATATATTCATAAGGGGTGTAGTTTTCCAATATGCGGTCCTATTTAGGGGTGTTTATTAAGTTTTAGCACCTTAGGGTGTCCCCAAACCTGAAATGGCGTCCTAACTAAAAATCGTATTGAAAATAGACCCCAGAGTATAGTAAGGTTTTCCCGTCCCTATTCTGGGGCTTATGGTTTAGCCAAATAATGCACAGGGCGCACATATGGGATATCTCTAAAAAAAACGCAGAACCTGGGGGAATTGATATTAAGTTTGCCATTTACTAGTCACATTTACCGTATTCCAGTGATAATGGGATAAAATATTGAAAAATACTGCAAAAAAGTGAAATTTTTGAAATTTCACCTCCACTTGCTTTAAATTTCTGTGAACTAATCCTAAAGGGTTATCATAACCTTCCTAAATAGTGTAGTAAATACGGTTAAGGGCCTAGTTTCTCAGATGGTGTCACTTATGGGGGTATCTAGCATGCAGTCCCCTCAAAGCCCCATCAGAACTGGCGTGGTACCTAAAAAAATGTATATTGCAAATTTTCTTGAAAATGTGAGAAATTACACCAAAATTTCTCATCCCTCTAATGTCGGAAAAATAAAGAAAAAAAAAGACATTTAAAAAATTAATGCAAACTATAGTGGACTATGGTAATTGCTAGTTATAAACTATTTTGTGAGAATCATTATCTGTCTTGCACGCAGAAATTTTTTTGCAACTTTCAAAATCGCAAATTTTTTTCCAAATTCATGAAATTTTGATATTGTTTCAAAACAAACAACGATTTGTATGGATAAAAATTTCTTACCTAACTAAAGCACAATGTTTTCATCGTAAAACAATCTCCTGTATCACATGGAAGGGTAATAGTGTCAAAAGAGTTATCTCACATAAATTGACACATGTCAGATTTTCAAAAATAGGGCTGTGTCAGGAAGGTCAAAACAGGCTGGGTCCTTAAGGGGTTAAATAGGCAGACTTGACTGATTACAATTTTAAAGAAATATGTGATGTTAATGTACAAGCTACACCTTAGTTTAAAATTTCCCTACAATCAAATTATTTTCAATCTTTTCTAGAGGTCCAATCATTTTTGTCCAGGCCAATTTCATCATTTCGTTTTTTGTTGAACCACACATTATTTTTGTTCGGTTGAACCTCAAGTCAAAAGAAATGTCTGATTTGTATAATTTAATTTTAAGCAAATTTAAATGTATTATTGCTTTTGTCATTTTCAAGTTATTCCTGTGACCATTGTGGGGTTTTCTTTTTTTAACCAAAGGATACCAACATTTCTGTCCTTGTGTGTATTTGCCTGATATTCATGTTCTGATATACTTGCAGAGAACTGCATTTTGATCTATTGTGCCATGATACTTGGCAGTGTCCACATTTCTTTGGTTTGCAGGAGGGGTCTTTGCAAGTGCCAGTAGCTTGATGCTGACGTAGACGGGTACTGCTGTGGAGTTAAAGTGCTGCGCTATAAAACTATTGTAAAGTAGTGAATGGGAGTCTTTACAAGATTGATTTTGGTCCCAAGGGGGCTGAGTGTGGATTGTCTATGTGGTGTTGAACTGGAGACTGAAGTGGACTTATCCATGGGGTAGCAGGACTTGCTTGTTTTGTCGGTGAATTGGATGTCCTCAGAAATAGTGTTGAGGACATACCAGCTCACATCACATGCTTTAGACAGAGGAAAGGGGTTCCTACATCAGACCATGGCTCCCTCATGATGCAATCACAGGGTACAGATGGATTGTCCTGGCATGTGGGGACCTGCTAAAGGACCCCTAGTTCTGCCATCTTGTTACACCAATTAGGCCATTTCAAAATCACCTTCCCTAGTAAAACTTTAAATCAAGTCTAAACTGTTTTATAACAATAAAAAAATGAAAAAAAAAATTGTTTTAAAAAATCCTGCAAATCATGTTTATTATGTAAAAATTAAATGTGGTAGAAAACATGCATATAATAGGTACCACAATGTCTATATGACCGAAACTATAATATTATTGGCTATTACCCATCATCATAAATCAATAAAAAATAAAAACAATGGTAGACTTGCATTTTTTTCATTCATCCTGCCTCACAAAAAACAGAATAAAAAGTGATAAAAGTTGTATATAACCCTTAGGTACTAATGAAAAAGGAAGTGTATAATTCATTGAACAAAGTACTTAATTTTTCACATCTGACTGGTAGCTCACCGATTGGTTGCACAATTTTCTCACAATCTCTGGCAAAATGTAAGTAAGTACAGTAAAAGATGTATTGTGGGGCCAATGTATAAAGTGATTTACACATTCTTATGGTATTAGAAAGTCTCATTTACGTAGAGGCGTAACTAGAGAAGCCTGAGCCAAATAGCAAACGTATAGGTCCATATAAGTAGGCAGACAGGGTATAGGGTCCTATATAGGTAGGCAGGCAGGATATAGGGACCCATATAGATAGGCAGGGTTTATAGGCCCATATAGGTAGGCGAGACCAGAAAAGTGTCCTATATAGGTAAGGCAAATCAGAGTATAGGGGCCCATAAAGTTAGGCAGGCAAGGTTTAAGGGGCCGATATAGATAGGCAGGCAGGGTTTAGGGGCCCATATAGGTAGGTAGGTAGGCAGACAGGGTTTCGGGGCCCATATAGGTAGGCAGGCAGGGTTTAGGGGCCCATATAGGTAGGCAGGCAGAAGTTAGGGGCCTATATAGATAGGCAGGGTTTATAGGCCCATGTAGGTAGGCAGGCAGGGTATAGGGTCCTATATAGGTATGTATATGGTACGTCATTCTGCTAGACTACAATCACCATCATCTCCCCCTAACTGCTGTTATATGTCATTTTCCTATATTGTGTGTTATGTATGTCATTCCTGCTGACTACAATCACACCATCCATCTCCCCCTAACTCTGTTATATGTCTTTTGCCTATATTGTGTGTTATGTACGTCATACTGCTAGCACAATCACCATCATCTCTCCCCTAACTGACTGCTGTTATATGTCATTTTCCTATATTTGTGTGTTATGGGTACGTCATTCTGCTGAGACACAAATCACCATCATCCTCCCCTAACTGCTGTTATATGTCATTTTCCTATATTGTGTGTTATGTACGCAGCATTCTGCTAGAACCTACATCACGCAATCATCTCCCCCCTAACTGCTGTTATATGAACATTTTCCTATATTGTGTGTTATGGTACATCATTCTGCCTTGAAGTCCCAGCTCTGTTTCAAATAATTAGATGTGGTTTATATATGTTTTTAAGTAAGCCTATACCCAAGTAGCCTTTGAAGCACTTTCCCTTGCTGCTATCTCTTTATAACCCCACCCTTTTCTGTACACCTGAAAGTGGTGAATCTAATCAATAGACACTATATATTGGAGCTTGTGTCTGGCCAAGACCTCTGGTCTGCCAGCATTTAATATGACGATGAATTATGACTCGAATTATGATCGAAGTGGGCAGAAGGGGGCAGAAAACGTCTCCTTGTAAGTAACATGGGTTTTCTAACAAGCAGCTTACTCAACCATGCTCTACATTTCAATCTATCTTGCTGCCATTCTTCCTCCTTTTCCTACCGTCCAGTCATTGCCTCCAAACAACTCTGGGGGGGTCCAACATTAGTTTCCTCTCTCCTTCGCCTCTACCATGCAGTACGCGAACTCAAGGCATTAACTTACTTTACTTAATTACTTTAACCTAGCCCCAAACCATCACTCTTTCAGGGTGCCTTGCCACAAACATCACTCATATTCATCACTGAACCATCTGCAATCACTTTTCATCTCCTGCTTCTTGCTCAGGAGACTCTCTCCCAACCCTCGGTCCACCTTCCTTTACTGCTCATCGGCCCACCATTTTCTCTCCACTGAAACCCTGCTAACCTGCATAACCTTCGTTGTACTTCTTTTCCTCCTCCCATCTTAAATGTGCGCTTGGAACGCCCGAAGTCCGTCTGTAATAATAAACTCACTGCTGATCATGACCTGTTCCTTTCTAACTACCTCAATCCTCCCTCGCTCGTCACAGAAAACTTGGCTCCAGCAATCAACACCGCGTCCTTGCCCCGCTCTCACCTACGCGGCCTACACTTCACACCTACACCGCCCATACAACCTGAGAACAGGCCGGGTGGAGGAGTTGCATACTTCCTTTCTTTACTCCACACTGTACATACCAATCATATCCTCCTGTAACCCTCCACACTTTCCCCTCCTTTGAGTCCACTCCCTCGAGACTCTTTCGGCTCTTCGGCCATTTTCCATCAGTCGTCGGTTGTCTGGGCGGTCCACCCCGCCAGTTTTCCTGGATAGTTTGCTGCCTGGCTTCCACTTAATTATTCCTCTCCTACTGAAATGCCCACTCACATCATGGGTGATTTCAAATATCCCCATTGACAACCCTAAGTCCTCCTTCTGCCTCTCAGTTTCTTTCACTAACCTCTTCTCTTTGTCCCTCGCAGTTTTTCCTTCCTACTCCTCCAACTCACCGGATGGGACTCTCTTGATTTCTGTCTTTTCTGTCGCCTCCTGCTCAATTTCTAATCGTTACCAACTCTCCCTTTATGAACTCGTCTGATCACAACCGTTCATATCCCTTCGCTATCAACAACATTCCACCTTCTCTGGACACACCTACCCATCGCCCATATCCAAAGATCTCTGCTCTATAAAACACTCAGGAGCTCAAAGACATACAGTCCTCACTGCCCCCAATCTCCTCTCTTCTCCTGTCCTGACCTGGCGGTTAAACATTACAATGAAACTCTCACTACCACCCTGAACATGTTGGCACCACTCACACACCGCACCACCAGAGTCAGAAGCCAGCAGCCCTTGGCACACACGCCACAGACTCGCCATCTTGCAAGCGATGTTCCAGGTGTGCTGAGCAATCTATGAGAAAGTCAAAGCTACCTGCAGACTTTCTCCATACAAATTCATGCTCAGTACTTACCACACTGCCCCTTTCACTGCGCCAAACAAGAATATATCATTCACCCTCACCACATCACAATTCTCACACTACACAACAACCCAAAACGCCTGTTCAACACTTCCACTCCGCTCCCTATCCTCGGCCCCAAGAGCTCGGCCCCGGTCACTGACCTCTGTGCTGAAGACCCTGGCTACTCACTTCAAAGACAAAATTGAACACTATCCGGCAAAACATCACATCACAAATCCCCAAATAAAACACCCACTCCTTCCCCTCCCCGCACCGTCCTCCTGAATCTGCTCTCAGCCCTTGTACCCTACATCAGAAGAGAAAGAAGTGTCCAGGGCATCTCCTGTCTGCCTCGCACAACACACCACATGCTGCTATGATTCCATTCCCACCCTACCTTGTCCAGTCCTATTTCCCAGCTGTCCCTCGTCTCCGCCTCACTAACATCTGTAACCTCTCTCTCCTCCACTGGATCTTTCCATCCTCCTTTAAACACGCTGATATACACACCTTTACTAAAAAAGCCCTCTCTGGAACTCCGTCCTGCTCTGCCGAACTACTGACCAGGGTCCTCTAACCTGTCCTTCATCTCCCAACACTCCTGAACGCTTGGTTCTACTCTACCCTCTCGCCTAACCCGCTATCCTATGTCTAACTCTCTTTTGACCCTCTGCCAATTCAGGTTTCCACCCTTACACGACCACAGAAGAACTGCTGCTCGCTAAGTTTCAAATCCATCTCCTGACAGCAAAAATCTCAGGTAACTACTTGTGCTGCTTCTCTGAATCTCTCTAGCAGCATTTGACACTGATGGATCACCACCTCCTCCTCAACATGCTCAGTCCATCGTACCAGAACACGCCTCTCTCTGGTTTCTTCTTCCTACCTCTCTGACCGCTCCTTCAGTGTCTCATTTTCTGGTTCTACCTTCCTCTCTCCCTCTTCCTCTTGCTGTCGGGTTCCTCAGGCATCTTTTGTCTTGTCCCTCCTCCTCTTTTCACTTCTACAAAACAGCCCCCAATTGGAAAACAAATCAGCAGGTTTGGCTTCCAGTAATACCATCTCTATACTGGATGACACTCAACTATAACCACCTCCTCCCGAACATCACTCCCTGCCCCGCCTGACAAAACACCAGTGACTGTCTGTCCGCTGTCCTCTGACATTATGTCCTCTTCTCTATCTAAACTAATCTAAACTAAAACGGAAACTTTCTAGTCCATCCCACCGTCTTACTAACCGAGCCTCACCCCTGATATTTCCTCTCTCCATGTGTGGCACCACCATAAGTCCTAGGCAGCAGGCCCACTGCCTTGGGGTTATACTAATTCTGATCTGTCCCGCTTCACCCCATATATCCAATCCTTTGCCACTCCTGTCACATGCACCTCAATAACATCACCATAATCAGTCCGTTTTCTCACTGTGGAAACAACTCAAACTCTCATTCTTGCTCTTATTCTGTCTCGTCTTGACTACGGTAACTCCCCTACTTGTTGGTCTTCCTCTCTGTAAGCTCTCCCCTCACCAATCTGTCCTGAATGCAGCAGCCATGGCTTGTTTTTCTTTCCATCTGCTATACTGATGCTCTACCTGTGTCAGTCTCTGCTCTGGCTGCCTATTCAGTACAGAAATACAACATAAACTCATCACGTCTCCACCCATAAGTGTCTCCACAGTGCTGCACCCTCCCATACATCAGCTCCCACATCTCTGTCTACCACCCTACCACTCTCTCTGCTCTGCTACTGATGCCTAAGACTACACACCTCACATCATCCGAACCTCCCATGCCCGTCTCCCTCTCCAAATTTTGTACGCTATTGCACCAGTTCTCTGGAACATGTTACCCCATGTGGATCAGGCACACATCCCACAACCCTCACAGTTTTTAATTGCGCTCTCAAAACTCATCTTCTTAGACAAGCCTATCAAGATCCCTAATTGTTAACCCCAACCCCCAAATTCTGTCACACATTCGTCACTACTGCACTTGGCACCCCACGAGGATCACTTATCTGTATATAGTATGTATGGTTGGGATGGCAGTTTCATCCACTATTTATGTATATAAGTACCCTATATTTTTTAATTTCAAGGCTTGGTCCATGGTAAACCAAGCACTTGTCCCACCTTTTGTTACACCCATACACCCTAATAGATTGTAAGCTCTTAGCGAAGCAAGGCCCTCACAACCTCGTGTCTCATTTGTCCAGTAGCTTTGTTTATAATGTAATGTCGGGTTTTGTCCTGTGCTTATTCCCTCTATATATGTAAAGTGCTGCGAATATGTGTGGCAGCGCGCTATATAAATAAAAGAATTATTATTATTATATAGGTAGGCAGGCAGGGTATAGGAGCCCATATAGGTAAACAAGCAGCATATAGGGGCCCATACAGCTAAGCAGGCAGGTTCCATTGGTGTTAAAAAAGAAAAAAGTCTCTGTGCTTGATGCAGGCGGTGTGATGATATGACGTCATCATGCGGCCCACGTCAGCATTGTGAGCTGGCACCTGGTAAGCTCAAGACCTTAAGCCAGTGGCGCTCTCCTCTGCTAAAACAAGGCAGTCTGACTCCTGCCTTTGAACATTCGGGACAGAGGTCCAGGTGTCCTGAGGAAGGAGGGGGCAGGCCCCGCAGGAACTAACAGGGTAGTAGAGGTAGTAGCAACTGCTATGTCTGCTACTCCTCTAGTCCCACTCATGCATTCACACCAAAATTTGTGACTTTTGAGCAGTTTTTTGCTCTCGCCACATAGTGTAATTTAGTGGAGGGTACATCAAATGTATTATGATTTATACCAGAAATTGACATACATTATAGCTGTATTACTGCAATGCTGTATGCAGATTACACTTTTAGGTGCATGGACCCTGAAATATGTGCCAAATGTATTAAGACTCATACACCTCCTAAGCTTTTTTTAGGACCAGCATATGAAATCTTAGTAGTTTGTGAACACAGGCTATTCATATGATTCAGAGATTGTTTTTTCATGACAAATTGTGCTTTAAGTTAGTAAGAAATTTTTGTCCATACAATCCTTGTTTATTTGTGAAAAATAACAAAATATTGTGAAAATGTGGAATCATTTTCCATTTTCCATTTTCAAAGTTCAAAAATATCTGCATATAAGACAGTTATTCCACACAAAATAGTTTATAACTAGTACCTACTATATGTCTAATGTAGGTTGGCATCAGTTTTTAAACTTTGTTTTTACATTAGGGGGCTTAGAAATTTAGTAGTAATTTTTCACATTTTCAAGAAAATTTGCAGCATAGAGACCAGTCCAGTTTTGATGTGGCCTTGAGGGGTCTGTATGTTAGATACCCCCATAAATGTCTCCATCAAGAAACTACACCCCTTAAAGTATTGAAAACAGCATTTAGGAAGTTTACTAACCCATTAATTATTCACAGAAATTAAAGCCAAACTGGAGGTGATAATTTCAAATTTCCACATTTTTTTTGCAGATTTTAAATTTGTATCCATTATTCACCTGAAAACGGTAGATTGACCATCGAAATGCAACTCAACATTGATTTCCCCAATTCTGACATTTTTAGAGATATACCATAAGTGGCCCTAGTGTGCTATTTGGTTCAACCACAAGCCCCAGAATAGGAGGAGCACCTACTGGACATTGAGGACTCATTTTCATTATGATTTTCTTTAGGCTCCATTCCAGGTTTGCTGACACCCTAAGGTGCTAAAACTTAAAAAACACTCCTAAAAAGACCGAATATTGAAAACTACACCCCTTAAAGAATATCTCCAGGCGTGTAGTGAGTATATCAACCCAACAGGTGTTTCACAAATTCTTTTAGCATTAGGCTGTGAAAATGAAAATTTATATCTTTCCAACAATCTGTAATTTTAGCTGAAAATGTTTCCTTTTCACAAGGAATCCTGGAAAAAAATCACCCCAAAATTTAAGTTCGGAAATACCCTATATATGGGTGTAAACTACTGTTTGGGAATATGACAGGGCGTACAAGGGAAGGAGTGCTTTTGGAATGCAGATTTTGGTGAGTGCCATATTGCTTTCGCAAAGCCCAGAAAGTACCAGAACAGGTGAAGCTTTCCAGAAGTCGCCCAATTTTATATTTAACACCCCTCAGGAATCTCATCTAGGTGTATTGTGTATTTTGGCGCGCACAGGTGTTCCATAAGTATTTATCATTGGGACGCATACAATGGTGGGAAAAAACGCAGTTCCACTATTGTTTTTTAGGCTTTACTTTTACAGTGTTCGCCGTGCAGTATAAATGACAAGATAACTTTACTATGTGGGTCGGTACAAGTACAATGATATTTTGTTTTATTATTTTTACACAATAGAAATGTGTTTATAAAAAAAAGCATTTTATGTCGTCATAGTCTGATAGCCATAACATTTTTATTTTTCTATATATGGAGCTGATTAAGGGCTTGTTTTTTGCGTGACAAGTTGATGTTTTTATTGATACCATTATGGTGTTCCTATGACACATTAAATGTTTTTGTGAGGTGTTTTGAACAAAATACAGCAATCATGGTACTGTTTTTTATTTTTATTTTTTACAGCCGCCACCATGCGATATAAATGACAGCTAGCTTTACTCAGCAGATTGATATAATTACAGTAATACCCAATTTGTATATTTTTTATGTTTTACTGCTTTTACACAATAAAAACACTTTTATTCAAAAGGGAAAACATGTTTTTGCATCGCTATAGTCTGAAAGCCATAACTTTTTTTTTTTAATAGGGAAGAGACAAACAAGGAGGCACCAATCCCAGTAGTACGGTTCAAAAATATATACACACGTTCAATCCATTAACCGATTCACCATCAGTTCCATAAGGCAGTAGTGGTGCTCAGCTCTAAGTAGAATAGTTCAAACAACAGGGCATGCCTTGAGAAAGCATTGTGTTATGCGAAACGGCCGTAAGCCACAAATTTTGTGCTTGTCTCCTGATTTTATCAAATAAAGGCCATAAGAAAGAATATTGGTGAGTGCCGCTCAGTTTTCTCTTCACTGATAACTTTTTTTTTATTTTTCTTTGTATGAAGCTGTGTATGGGTTTGTTTTTTGTGGGATAAGTTGACATGCTTATTGGTATCATTTTTGGGGGAACAAGGCTTTTTGATCAGTTTGAAGTCCATTTTTTGGAAGGCAGGGTGAAGATTTTTTTTTTTAACAGTGCTCATCGTGCAGTATACATGACACGTTTTTCTTTGTGAGCCAATATAATTATGGTGATACACAATTTATATAGTTTTTTTTATGTTGAAGCACTTTAAAAAAAAGAGTTTTATTTTATAAAACAATATTGATGCATCATTATGTTCATAACTTTTTTATTTTTCTGTATACAGAGCTGTGTAAAGGCTTTTTTGTGTGGGATGAACTGACGTTTTGGTGGCACCATTTTGGCATTTATATGCCTTTTTATCGCATTTTATTCTATTGTATGTGCTGCGGGATGAATAAAATTTTGTGACTGCATTTTTTTGTTTTTGTTTTTTTAGGCGCTCACTACTGGTTCAATAACATGAGAGATTTATATTGTAGGTCATTACGCATGCTGCGATATCAAATATGTGTACTTTATTTATTTTTTCTGTTTTGGGGTGATTGGCATTTGTAAAGGTGAAAAGGGCGGTGTACGTGTTTTTATTTTATTTTTTGTTTTTCATTTTAATTTTTTTTCACTTTTTTACATTTTCTTTTACTTTTCCCCATAGGGGGTTTATAACAGTGATCTTCAGATCACTGTTACAAGGGAGGTCAGTACATAGCAGAACTGCTTTGTACTGGTCTCCATGACGACTATCAATCATCATGGCCTTCCATTCTCACAGGGATTATGGGAGCTCCGCTTGTGAGCTCGCAGGATCTACATGACATATCCATACACCTAGCCAACCATAACATATGGGTACGTCTAATGTCAGCAAGGGGTAATGCTCATGCTCAGTAAGCATTTATTTTTTTTTTTTAAATCCTAAATTATGGTTCTTGCACCAGTCCACAGATTATTGTTAAAATGTATATTTTAATTTAATACTTATATACTTATAAACTCAGAATTGTACTCCACAATAACATGGCTACTTTTATGAACAAGTCTCTAATTATTTTGGTCTCCCTACTATGTCTCTCCCAAATGCACAAGAATAATCTGAGGCATTGGTGGTACAATGGAAGAAGGAGCTGTACCCTTCATGCAATAATGTCACAATAAAGCGATAATTCACGTAATGAGCTTAAATAGGCTTTTTTAACCACAATGATTGGCTTTTAACATATAGGCAAAGGTAAATGAAGACTATTATCAAATAAGGAGATAAAGACGATTTTATCTACTGCTAGTGTACACAAGTTTCTTTGGGTTATAAACCACCTCTTCCTGCTCTCTCTTTTAACTGATTGCTCCAAGCTGCTGTCAGACTATGGAGACTCACTACCCGCTGAGATTTATCTGTAGCCCAGGAGCTTGTTTATTTAAATTAATGACAAGCTTTAAAGCATTAAGGCTCTGTAGCTTTGTGCACTACAAATTATAAACCTCCAGCACTCAAGTCACTGTAACAGGAATAACTAGGAATAGCAGAGTTGACATGTAAATCACTGCTATAGAACCAACTACAGCCTTACCAGGAAATCTCTGAAGCTTGCTGTGACTCTGTGGAAGAGAATAGTGAGACAACAACTATAAAGAGGTTTTCCAATCTGATTGTTCCTCAGACCCTGCTGTGTGTGGTTCTGCAGCAGTTACTGGCATATCAGCTGTGTTATTCCTAGATGAGAATTTTAGAGCAACATAAGTGATGAAGAGGTTTACAAAGCAGTCAGGACTGTGACAAGGTATTCTGGTGCACACAGCGCCTATAATGGGAAGATTGAGCCCCATCCATGTTTGGAATAAAGTGGCGCCCTAGCCAGTCTCTTACCTTCACCTACCCATCATCCCAGCCCTGAAAGCAGGGCAAAAGGCTACAGAATCCTAAAGAGTTAAACTTGTTAGTAAGAAACATAAACAAGCTCCTGTGCTGCTATAGATCCACATCAGGGGACCAACCTTCGTCCAGTGCCCCTAGCCACTGCTACAGCGGAGAGAGGTGGCTGGTAACCTAGGAAAGCTGGTATGCATAAGCAGGAGATAAGAACTGCTCTTACTCAAGAAACAGAAATGTATTTGTTATTGGTTTTTATTTACCTTTGCATACATGTTGTAAGCTAATCAATGTGGTGAAAATATCCTTTAATTATGTGCATAGTGATGTAACAGTACAAGGTTGTTCTACACAATTATGTCTCACTGGATTAATTAATACTGAGCTACTAAAATTAAAACATAGGAATAATGCATATAGTGATGTCACAAAACAAGGATAACACACACGTGATACACATAAAGACATTACGGGATATGATCCTGTAAGTATAGTGTGCACAGTGATGTCATAGTACGGTGATAATGCAGTGATGCCACTGCAAAGAAATAATTCAGAAATTGGTGCAGTAGAGAAATAATGCACATAGTATGAATGCAGAAAATAATTATGGGGCTATGTTTCGAAACTTGGAACAAGCCCCAATTAGTTTTCCATACCTCGATTTCACCATTCATAGTCATCCCTAACTCTATCTTACCATTGTGAAAGGGGTTTTCTCATTACAATGATTATCTTTTAACATGTAGGGAAGAGTAAATGAAGCTTTTTACTAAATACATTGCTTTGTTGATTTTGCTTTCGTCAGGAGATAAAGAAGATTTTACCGACCATCTATCCCCACCTCTCTCTGCTCTGTCAGTCAGTCCACCCATGGTGAGTCACCTCCTGCGGAGTCTTATCTCTAGCAACAGACTTTGTTTACTTAACTAAATGAGGAGCTATTTATCCTTTAGATCACTGTAGCCTTGTGTACTACATTTTATAAATCTACTGCAGTCATGACAACGTAACAGGAATCGGTAGGAATAGCGGAGCTGATGTGTCAATCATTACTATAGACCCGCCAATGCAGGGGCTTAACTAGAGAAAACTGAGCCCCCTCCCCCCAAGCAAACTTTTGGACTTGCCCCCCTCCTTCTCTCCTGCCAGCCCCTCTCTCGACCACGAACATTTTCCGGTACCTCTTACTAATAGTCATGCAGTTACTAGTTAATACAAGGAGCAAATACTTTACCATCTATATCACCATCAAACTGCAACCAAACAAATCCGTAATACCCAGATCAACATTACCAATAACGGTGCTACATAAGCACCTAAATATACCGCCAGAACACTACCACAAATTACCACCACCTAGGGACTGAATAAAACCACTATACTATTACTGAATAAATATCAGTATACAAAGACTAATATTACCACCATATAGTGACCATATAGTGGTAGGTACCAGTGTACACAGGCTCTGCAGACTGTATATTTCCACCATTCATTGACCATATAGTGGTAGGTTCCAGTGTGCACAGACTCTACAAACTGTATATTTTACTCCATATAGTTACTATACAGTGGTAGAAACCAGTATACACATGCTATGTAGCGTGTATGTTACCGACATACAGTGATCATATAGTGGTAGCTACTAGTTGTTCACTTTGCATTTTCTTATGCACCTGGTTCCAAACCGCCATGATGACTTCTCCCAGCCACCACTTATCCCTGCAGATTTGGACACAAATATCTCAGAATTCTCATCTTTCCAGCACCTCTCTACCTATTCTCACCTCTGTACAAACCTTCTAGGGGTGGGAGAGCGGGTACAGGCCATAGCTTAGAGGCAAAGTCTCCTAGAGAAGTGGGGAGGAACAGAGAACTAACCCATTGGAGATTGTGCTATTATCCGTACCCCTCAGATTCATTACCAGTTACCAGTTTGGTAAAGGCTTCAGGTGGGTAGGTAGGCAAAGCCCTACATAGACAGATAAACGGGCAAGGCCCCAGGTAGGTAGACCCAAAGTATCTAGGTAAAACCCATTAGACAGGTTGGTAGGGCCAGGTAGGCAGGCAGTGGATAGGCCCCAAGTAGGTAGGTAGACTATAGTTAGGTAGATTGGCCCCAGGTTGGTAGGTAGGCTATAGTTAGGTAGATTGACCCTAGGTAGGCATTAATGAGACCCAAAGTAGTTAGTTAGGCCATAGTTAGGTAGATTGGCTCAAGGTAGGTAGTTAGGTCATAGTTATGTAGATTAACCCCAGGTAGGTAGGCAGGCGGTCAGTAGTTAGATTCAAAGTAGGTGTATAGTAGATAGGCCCCAGATAGGTAGGCTATAGTTAGGTAGGTAGATTGGCCCTAGGGAGGTAGGTAGGCAGTAGTTAGGCCACAGGTAGGTAATTAGTAGATAGGCCTCCAGCTAGGTAGTTAGGCCACAGGTAGGCAGTAGTTAGGCCCCAGCTAGGTAGGTTTTATGTGGGTCCCAGGTAGGTAGGTGATAGTGGCCCCCAGGTAGGTAGGTGATAATGGGCCCCTGGTAGGCAGGGAATAGTGGGTCCCAGATAAGTAGGTGGTAGTGGGTCCCAGGTAAGAAGGTGAAAGGTGGGCCCCTGGTAGGTAGGGGACAGTGTGCCCCTGGTAGGTAAGGGATAGTGAGACCCTGATAGGTAGGGGACAGTGGTAGGTAGGGCTCCTTTACTTAAAGAAATTTTTTTTTTACTTTTTTAATGTTCCCTCAACGCGACGAGCAGCAGGTCGACATAGGCGGCACAATAATGTGATGAAATCGCACCACCCACGTCAGCACTAGTTGCTGGTATCTGGTAGGTTTCAGGCCTTAAGCTTACCCAGGTGAATAGCGGAGAAGGGCACCGGTGGTGCTAAGAGGAATCGAGGGCATTAGCCTTCAATTCCTGGGTCCTTCCTCTGAAAGCTTGGGACACAGGCCCCAAGGGCTTTCTGAGGCAGGATGCAGGGCCCAGATCCTCTATGGCAGCGACACTGTAGCAGCCTCTATGGCTGCTTGGGCGATAATTCCACCCCTGCGCCTAGAGCCTGAATAGGATGTGTGAGACTAAAGCTGGCTTGTGGCTCTGTGAAACTACATGGTGAGAAAAGCTCTTTAAGAATGGCCCCATAGTTGTTTGCCCTATATTAGCTATTATGTTTGCTACCGTATTATTTATGACCATAAATAGGGCAGAGTGAACAACCACCAAATTAAGTAACACATACACAGCCCCCGGAGTTTGCAAGGCTAGTAGCTTCTTTTTAAGTTGGAAATCAATTAAAGGAAATATGGTTTAAACAATATTAATAAAATTAAATAAAATTGTTTCAAGGAAAAGGAAAATAGTAGAGGGTAGGATTGTATTTCTGAATAACTGCATTATATGACCCACAGTTTCAGGCACACAGTTCCTGCGTTGGCAGAATGATACACAATTAGCAGTGTAAAATATTAACTTCCATCCCACTGAACTGCTATTAAAAAGTCATTAACTATGTTAGATACCAAGCAGTATCTACTTAATTAAATTATGTTTTGATTTATTTCTAATAAATGCAAATAGAAAATCAAACAGCAGCTAATACATGCAACTATTTAAACCATCATTTATTCTTGCTTTCTGCCTCTCTTTCTCTGCCTTACTCCCTGAAAAGCCAAGGATAGGAGTCCACCGTGTCCAGGGGCTCACAGGGGAGAAGGAGGGCAGTTCGAGCCTGGGCTGACCTATTGGTGAACCTCATATACAGTTGTAGAAAAGATAAACATGTCACTGTGGCACAAAAAGTTATCTCAACTTTTTCAACACTTTTCAGTGACTTTTGTTGTGATCTTAGAACAGATACCATGGTGCAGTAAAGTGTTATTATTAATTTAGATATTCCAATATCTATGCCAAACATATAACAACCATATGTAACATAACAAAAATGAGCAATGTAGTGATTAACAATAATAGTATGGATCATATACAATCAGAATCTCACAGGGATGTAAGCTATGAGTATTAATATGAATGATAACCACAGGCCAAAGAGAAGTGGAGCAGAGTATATTGGCCAGTATTGGACGGTTAAATTGTACTGCATATCAGTAAAAGATATATTACAGAATACTACGATACATTATTTTAACATGTGTTGAATGGCTCATATTGTTTTCATATCACATCATCTGAATCTGCAAACCAGGAAGACCAAACCCTGTATTATATCCATCTGTCCACTAAGTATCACAAAATATCACTCAATACACGAAAAAGAGCATCTGTTGCACACCTACTCCTTAATTTCCAAAATTGAACAATAGCTGTGGAAACCTAAATCGTATGTCAAAATATATACTGTATCTCTTGTTGGCATCTAGGTCAATTAAAGGTGGTAAGAATCCCAGCTTTATAAAGTCTGTGTAGAGGGGGTAACATATAGAATGTAGAGTTGTGTGAGAATGTTGGTGGCAGCAGGTGATACTGTAATATGAGATAACAGCACATCTTACCAATGTTCCTCATGAATGTCATAAATAGTATATGTTCATTTTAGTCTGGTTCACAGAAAAAATGACTTCATGCACAATACCATCATATAGATTTGACACTATTCCCACCTTAACGGAATTGATAACAAAGACTAGTTCGATCAGGTCCTATAAAGATGTAACTTGAGTATAAAAAATAAATGCTTGCGTTGGAGAAACTGATAAAAGTACTATTGTGGCATCCAATATGTATGTTCAATCTGATTGAAAGATTGGATGACCTACTGTATATTTAGTTACGTGATTCCTACAGGTTCCAAAACTCCTAGATATGCCAATACATTAGGGCTTCCTTAATATTATAGCTCATTTTTATGTAGGTACTTTCTTGCATAGCCAACAAGTGTAGGAGGATAGATGAGCTTACTAATGCCACAGTATCATCCTTTAAGTAAATCTGTAGGTCAATGTAACAAACAAGGCCTTGGACCGTATATGTATCTCCTCCTTGGCCTGCAAAAAAGACCAGGGGTCCATATATTTAAGTTCTAATGCTACATACAGTGATAATAAAATAATTTTATTAAATCATTTACGCTAAAATTTTCGACTTTGTTTTTTTTGCTCTCACCACATTTTTAAATAGTGTAATTTAGTGGAGGGTACATCACATTTACTATAATTTACACCAGAAATTGGCACAAATTATTGCTGTATTCCTGTAGATACACACTTGCACAGCCAATAAGTGTAGGGGGATAGATGAGCTTCTTAATTCCAAAATATCATCCTCCAAGTAAACCTGCAGGTCAATATAACAGGCAAGGCCTTGGATTGTATGTGTATCTCCTACTTGACCTGCAGGGGAGATCCAAGGGCCACATGTATGAAAACTGTCTTGGTCTGAGACTGTCCTTGTTACCCACAGCAACCAATAAGAGTTCACCTTTCATTTCATATAGTGCCCTGAAAAAATGAAAGAGGCGCTCTGATTGGTTGCTATGGGTAACAAAGAAAGTCTTAGACCAAGACAGTATTCATACATGACCCCCAAGGGTCCAGATATTTAAGTTCTGATGCTACATAATAAAATAATTTTATTTAAAATATTTAAAGTCAATTTAGTTTTTTTTTTTCTCAGTTTGCCATATATAATTCTATAGTCAAAAGAGGTGGATAAATCAGATCTTGGAACATTTCCTTAGCAACTTCACTTCCTTTTTGGCAAGACAGGCTGGGTCATCCTAGATTTTCTATGCAGAAGTTGTTTACAATTATATCTACTCAAGCAACAGCTTTATTTACTGTGTATGGCCAGCATCCCAAAGTACCTCTTCCTTATTCCACAGCAACTTAAGTGCTACAGTCAATTCCCGCTGAACTGATTTTATGGAGGTCTGGCTTTTCTCCTTTCAAATGGGCAGGCACTTACTTCCCTTTTTACCTAGTGACAAAGTCTTTCTTCCAAGCACATGCACTTTTCAGAAAAAGTTAGGGATATCTGACTTTTGGTTAAAATGTCAAAATGAAGATAGAATTTTTAAAAAAAAATTTTTTAATGAACTAAATGAGCCCATCTCTTAACTTTAGATTGCACATGCCCAACTGTTCAATGTTTCAGTACTTTTTACATAACTTGCTGATGAGCTGAATGGCAAAATTCACAATAGGTGTTTGATTTCGTCCAATAAATTTAGGGGATCAATTTGAATTGGGATTTTAACAGACCTCCTCATCATGTTGTTCACATTTAGAAATCATGAGACCAAGACAAAACCTTACAATTGATTAACAGTACCTCACCATTGAAATACTTCAAGCAGGAAACTCTCAGACAGAAGTGGTCACTGAACTTAGAGTGTCATAGAGTGTCATCAGCAGGTTGCAGCAGAGATACAGAGAGACTGGAAGAGTCATAGAAAGGAAAAGAAGTGGACGTCCTTTAGCTGCATCACACACTGATGACTGCTTCATTGTAAACAATGTAGTAAATATTGTGGACTGTTAAATTTTAAACGTAGTACAGAACTAGACTACACAAGGGTTTTCTCCAGACCCAAAGAGCAAAATCAGACACAAGAACCAATAGTAGTCCAAATATATTCAAACAGTGCTTTATATCAAAATCCATTTACCCATAAATTCCGGGTTCTGTTATACATATATTTGTAACGACAACTGTACTCCGTTAAACAAGTGTCTCTTATGACATTAATCGCATATAGAATAAGAGTCTCTGTAAATATTACCGACTTATATCACACGCAGAAAGAGTTGTTGCAACTGTCTCAGTTAATTCCAGGCGCCAACACCAGTGACGTTTCGGAGGTAACTCCTCCTTCCTCAGACAGGTACTCATTGTAGCAGTCCTCCTACCGCGAGTAAGACACTGACGTAAGTACAGTATCTTATATACTACCCTAACCACAACAATACTTTAAAAGCAATCACATAAACACATACTATAAAGTAATATCCGGACCCTTGATCACAGCTAGGTAACACCTGGCACAGGTTCAATTTAAAATATAAGTAAAATCAATCAGCATGTAACACATTTACATATGTGGGAAACAGTAGACAAAACTAGATTCAGTGCCGTAGAGAGACAATATAAACATACAGGGGGACATGTATGACAATTGTCTAGGTCTTAGACTTTCCTTGTTGCCCATAGTAACCATTAAGAGCCCTTATTTCATTTTTTCAGAGCACTATATGTAATGAAAGGGGAACGCTGATAGGTTGCTATGGGCAACAAGGAAAGTCTTAGACCTAGAATGTTTTCATACATGTTTAGTAAAAATACATAAGATCGTTACAATAGTTTAATCCGGTAGGTCTACAGGCATCCATTTCTAGTATCCAAAAAGCCTCCCTATGATGAACTATATATTTTAAGTCTTTAAGTTTTTTGTTTTGGGCCGTGACCGAAAATCAGAGGGCCAGGATACGCACATTCTATGGGCTGAGGAGTAAGCAATTTTTTTCTCTTTTTTCACTATGACTACATATTAACTTTACATAGTGATTGAAAAATACCACTATGCTATTACTGAATAAAGATTAGTATACAAAGACCAATATTACCGCCACACAGTCACCATATAGTGGTAGATACCAGTTGTACGGAACATGGACTAATTGTACTACGTCAAACCAATGTTGAATCCTTTTCTTTAATAAAATGGTCAATAATGGATGTTGTTGAAGGGTATTTATTTAAATAAAGTGTTTTTTGTGTTGGGTCAGTTATTCTTTTACCATTTTATCCTACAGTTTGTAATGGAGGTGCCTGACAGATGCCTCACCATTGCTACTGGGGCTAGTTTCAGCCAACAGTGTTTCTTGTTACCCCAAGTCTGACACTAACCTCCAGTACCCAGTGCACCATGGGTACTTGGAAATCCTGGGTAACCCTCAGAAGTAGACCATCTAATGTGATGATTTGCTTCTGAGGCAGTTATAGCCTGTTATAGAAAAATAGTATCAGGATGTGAAAGTCATGAATATTGGACCCTTCACACATTATAAACACCAGCCCACAGCTGCCCCAGAAGCGGACCTTCACATTAGAGGGTCAGCTTCTCAGATCTTCCCAGTTAGTGTCAGTTTTGAGGTGACAAAAAACACTCCCCAAAAAAACGTTTTATTAAAGAAATGGATTCAACGCTGGTCCGACATAGTAAAATGAGTCTGACATAGTCCAGAGGGGAAACCTTTAAAATACAGAAACACTAATCAGCAATCTTAAGTGCCTAGGACAGGACAAATATTAAATGTGACAATACAGAAAGGCAGATGTGTTGCTAGGGCCCTAAAACATTTGGAGCCCTAGACCTCTTTGTTACAGTTTACTCAGCATTTTTCATGGCACATCGTTAACTGTGGCATGTATTTTTATGGAGAAAAAAAAAGTATGTTCCTGTCACCAATTTTACGCGTATTCCATATAGATGCTGTTCATCACCTCTGCATTATACTGTGTAATAAAAATCAGCACTGACAAAATTGCCTTTTCAAAACCACTAATTTATGTATAATAGTGTAATACCTCTAAATAATATGATCACCAAATAATACACCTATGCATGGAGCAAATATACCACACATATTACCGTCATACTGTTACTAAAACATCCAACAATACCAAGACCATCAATTCCAATTCTACCCCTACCTGAGGTCCAAATAATACTGCCAGACCATGACCACATACGAGCACCACATAGTGACTACCAGTTGGAGATAAATGCTCTGCAGACATATAAGTAATTATAGTGTACTTACGGCCAATAATTGACAGTTGATGTCTTTTCTGATCAAAGTGGTCGTCTTCCCCTTGTTTTTTCCTTTCAGTCTAGACCGCCATGATGACTTCTCCTGGCCATGACTCGTCTCTGCAGAATTTATCACACACATCTTAGAATCCTCACTTTTCAAACAGGTCCTTAGCCATTCCCTATTTCTGTTCAAATTCCTCATAGGGTGATAGGTGGGGGGGTTACGGGATGATAGGTGGGGTTTGTATTTTGATGAAAGGAGGGTACAAGCCACAGCTAAGAGGCACAATTTCCTGGGGAAAAAAAGAAGATCAAGCCCCTGGAGGTTGTGCTGTGGCTGTGGCCCATACCCCCAGGATCATTTTGTGTGAATTCCATCCCCTGCACCCCCAGAAGATCAGCCGCAGCCATGATCTTTAGGGGTGCAGTAAATAGAGTTTAGTACTGTCATAATTTTTGTAGTGTTTATATTAAATAGGTATTTAGGCCCCCGCAGTCGGTAGGTAGATATTTAAGCCTCCTCAGTCAGTAGGTAATTATTTAGGCCCCCTCAGTAGGTAGGCATATACGTCCCCTCAGTAGGTAGGTATATAGGTCCCTTCTTTAGGTAGATATGTATATAAGACCCCTTCTTAGATAGGTAGGCAGGTAAATAGGTCCCCTTCTTAGGTATCCAAGTAAAGAGGTCCCCTTTTTAAGTAGGTGTGTGTATGAGTCCCCTCCTTAGTTAGGTAACTCTGTAAGTGTCCCTCCTTAGTTAAGTAGCTCTACAAGTTCCATCCTTGGTTAAGTAGTGCTATAAGTGGCACTCCTTAGTTAGGTAACTCTGTAACTGCCCCTCCTTAGTTATGTAGCTCTACAAGTTCCATCCTTACTTAAGTAGTGCTATAAGTAGCACTCCTTAGTTAGTTAGCTCTATGAGTGCCCTCATTAATTAGCTGGCACTAAAAGGGCCCTCCTTAGTTAGGCAGCTCTATAAGTGCCCCTCCTTAGTTAGGTAGCTCTGTATGTGCCATTCCTTAGTTATTTATAAGTGACCCGCCTTAGTTAGGTAGTTCTGTAAGTGCCCTCCTTAGTTAGGTAGTCTTTTAAGTGCTCTCCTTCGTTATGTATAAGTGCCCTCCTCAGTTATGTATAAGTGCCCCTCCCTAGTTATATATAAGTGCCCTCCTTAGCTATTTATAAGTGCCCTCCTTAGTAATGCATAAGTGCCCTCCTTCTAAGATAAATATATAGACTTCCAATGAAAAAAATAATAACAATAATAATACTCACCTCTCCCCATTTCCCCGCTGAAGACTTGTGATGCACTCCGCCATCTCCTAGGCCGCAAAGCCTAGGCAGAGTGACTAGGCTTTGCATCCTAGGAGAGGCAGCAGCGCAATAGGATAACTTATCTGCACCACTGTCCAGTTTATTGTTGTGGCCCGCAACAGTAGTTTTCAACTGAGCAGGCCCACCAATGGTACAAACCAGGTTCGAGGCAGCAGTCGTTTAGCCTAGGGCACAAGCCACAGATAATTCAGTTTAGCAACGACTATGCATTTATGTAAACAACCCTTTTAGATAGGTAACACTAATTAAGCAGTTAGCCTCCCAAATTAGTTAAACACACAGATGTTATAGGTAGGCCCACATCCCCCCAATTCAATATCTAGGTAGAAAGGTCACTCCATATTTAAAACCCCGATAGGTCGGGCCTAGCTAGGCAGATAGGCACGGTCCCTAGTAAGCACATAGAAAGGGCTCCAGATAGGTAGGGAAGCAGGCAAGGGCCCAGGTAGTCCTCTCTTAGGTAGGTTGGTAGGCCCTAGATAGGTTGGTTGGTCCAAGGTAGGTTGGTAGGCCCCAGGTAGGTAGAAAGGCAGGCCCCAGTCAATACTTAATTGGGCCCCATTTTAGTAGGTTGTTAGGCCCCAGATAGGTAGGTAGGTCGCTTGTTAGGTAAGTTGGTAAGTTCATGTTAGGTAGGTAGGCTTCCCGTTAAGTAGGTTGGTAGGCCTCAGGAAGGCAGGACCCTGTTAGGTAGGTTGGTAGGCCCTAGTTAGGTAAGTTAGTATGCCCCAAGTAGGTTGGTATGCCCCATGTAGGTAGGTAGGTGCCTATTAGGTATGTTGGTAGGCACCAGGTAGATAGGTAGGTCACTGTTAGATAAAGTGGTGGGGCCCAGGTAGGAAAGCAGTAAGTAGGGCCCCTCAACATCTATTGTGACCACATTACATTGGTGTAAAAGATAATAAAAATATACTCACCTGTCCCTGTTCCCCCAATGAGTAGCAGACTTGCTACTAGTTAAGCCCGGTGCAGTGTGCACGATGATGTGACATCATCATGTTGCCTATGTCAGGACTGAATACACTGCCGTTATGATATTGCTTCATTTCAGAGGTAGAGCTGTTCTTATCTCCTGCTTTTGTACATAAGGTTTCCTATGTTACTAACCACCTCTCTCTGCTCTAACAGTTCTGGCCAGGATGGTGGCATCACTCCCTGTTGTGTCTTATTAGCAGCACATGAGCTTATTTGTGTTTCATACTGATGTCAACGTTGTGAACCCCCAACTTAGTCCTAGTACTGCCAGTTTCCAAATTAATATCAGAATGGACACAAGCACATTATGTCAAGAAAAATTGGCAGCTGGCAGTTTAATTCAGAAGCAAAATTCTTTATTTTGGTTAATACATACAAGTTTTTAAACAGGTTAATCTGGAGTTGTGGCAAACATTAACATCATCATCATTACTTCCCACTTTTGCTTATAATTCACAATACAGTCGGTTAGTTTAATCACAATACATTACCATTTGGTTACTTCAACATACTTTTACACAATCAGTAACCTTTTAATTGTTTTTGTTTAGCTTTACTAGTAATTCATTTACAACATATTACCTGGTAAATCAAACAGTCATTATTAATGTTTTCATAAGGACAAGAATTAACAGCTTATCTAACCATTGTTTTGATTATTAAATACTAGGAAAACAGGTTGTTTATTGTCATGGGTAGTTAATTAATCTGGAGGACATCTTGATAGTCCCAGAGGATTCTCGGAAATAAGTGACGGAATGTTACAATAATTATCTTTGTCACCATACATATATAAAAAAGGTGTATTATCAGTGATTACAGATTGGAGGGACAAAACCAACCAAAGGGATACTAGCTTGGTAAATAACTCAGATAAACCAGAGACAAACATAATCCCTGAGTTGGAAAAATGAACAATTTTAGTTAAGATTGAAGAACTAAGAAATGTTTTTTTTACATTCAGCTAGAAATAGCAGAGCTGAAATGTCCGTTACTGCTACCTAAGAAAGAAGTGGGAGCTTGAAGCTGGCTGTGAAGAGCAGGCTCTGTGAAACAGCCAGGTGGGAAAATCCATTTAATATTGCACATATCATTGTGTATGCTCTTTGCCAAAGATCATGTGATCAGATGGACATATAGATAGCTTAAAGCAAAAAAATGGAGCAATTAAATGAAAAATGGTTCATTGCAAAAAACATGGTTGCGGCTCGCCAGTTCTGACTCAGACTAAAATAGCAGGTAAAAAGGTGCAGCGGTCCTCCGATAAAGTGAAAAATGTATGTCTCTACAACATTTCATTTGCATCATGGAGCTTTTTATTTCACTTGAATAAGCTCCATGATGGAGCGGAAACATTTCAGAAACATAGAATAAAGCACTTTAATTTTTCACCTTATTGGAGGAGGTCTGCACATTTTTACCAGATTGACAGATAGATAGATGGAGAGAGTGGGCTGCAAAAATATTCATGCCCCTTGTAGCAATATGTTATATGCTTTGTGGCCTCTTCAATAACATTGTACTACAATAGTATTGCCTCTTGTTGGTTTAGTGGTCAGGGATGTGATCAGACACATGTGTAATGACAGCGAACACCTAATGCAACAAAGTGCCTGAAGACATCCTCTGAGTGTAATTCATCATAAGCAACAACTAACAGAACATGGTGGCAGCTTAACCCAGAACCATTAAAGAACACACCTGCAAATATTCAGAGCTTGTGTGGGACTGGAACTGTACAGAGAATTGCAGCACGAGTAAGTACAGATTCCCTGTTTTTACTACAAAATGGAGATTGGTCTGAAACTCCCTCAGAGCCTGGACGTCATTTCATCCAATTTATCACAGACTTGGATACATTGGAAAGAAGAGTTTACTCTATATGTGTATCTTACAGTGACCCCCAGTGATGACAAAAGTAAAGGTGCTTTATTACTTAATTGGAGAAAGGGTCAGAGAAATAGTGCACACCTTACTCCCAAACATCACAGACAGCCTAGTCCTAGCAGACATTGTACAGGCATTTGACAAACACTGTGACCCCAAAAAGAATGAGACAGTGGAAAGATACAAATTCTTCACAAGAAATCTTGAGGCTGGAGAAAATGTAGAGAGATTTGTGACATTGCTGAGGAGACTTGCTGCAACATGTGGATTTGGAGACATCAGAGACACTCTCATCAGAGACAGCATCAAAGACACTCATCTCAGAGAAAGATTACTGTGAGAGTAAGAGAAGACCTTAGAGAAATGCACGCAAATCTGCAGGGCTGCTGATCAAACAAAACATAGCCTGAAGATTATGAAAAGCAGCAGTGATAATAATGATGATGCTAAGGTACATGTAGAATCTATTAAAGGAAAGAAAAGACAAAGTAAGCACAGTCCATTGTAAATACTGTGGTAAAAGACATGAGAAAGACAAAAACAAGTGTCCAGCATCTGGGGAAACCTGCAGGCTATATGGCAAGAATAATAATTTCTCAGCTGTCTGCAGGGTGGGAGCAGGCAAACAGCACAGACAAGTCCACAATGTGACAACAGACACTGACAATGCAGAAGACATTACATAGCTACAGCTATGTAAGCTATGGATGTCAATGTAATCAGCCAGCCAGAAGCCAAGGATGCCAAGCAACTCTTTGTTACCTTCTTATTGGATGAGGAGCCCATTAAATTTCAACTGGATTGTGGAACAAGCTACAATGTAATTTCAAGTGCTCTGCTGAATAATCAGGTTTCCATTGAGTCAACTGACAAGGTTACGGTGATGTACAACAAAAGTGTTTGAAAACCTATGGGGACATGTAAATTTAAAATACGGAACCCAAGTAATATAAAGAGTTATAGAGTTAAATTTACCATGCTGTGGGGTGGTAACCATGTACCATTACTGGGAGTAAAAGCAGTTCAGACATTAGACTTAATAAAAGTACAGTCTCAGAAAATTATTTCTGTTGAAGTTTCCCAGAGTATACAAGATCCCAAACTAAAAACATTTTGGATTTTCAGAAAATAAAAACTGAGTATGCTGATTTATTTGAAGACGATGGGTGCTTTGAAAGAAAATATAGGCTAGAAATTGATTATACATTGCAGCCTACCAGATTACCTACAAGAGTGTCTGTAGCTTTAATGCAACCACTGAAGTTTGGTCATAGTGCTGAAACCATCAGGCAAGTTAAGAATATGCCTTGATCCTAAGCCACTCAACAAGGCGCTGAAAGGAAATGATTACTCAATGCCGACAATAGATGATGTTCTACCAGATCTATCAAAGGCTCAGATATTTTCTGTCTGTGATGTTAAAAATGGATTCTGGCATGTGGAACTGGATGAAGCATCAAGCTTATTGACAACATTTTCTTCTCCATTTTCTTCTCCATTTAGACCCTATAAATGACTGAGAATGCCCATGGGAATAAAACTTGCTCCAGAGGTGTTCCAGCAGAAATTGATGTAGGTTTTGGAAGGACTTCCTGGCGTAAAAACAATAGTAGATGATATATTAATAGTGGGAGAAGATGAAGATATAGAATCTGCAACCAAGGATTCATGATCAGAAGATGATATAACTTTTCAACAGATGTAGAGCAAAATGAATAAAGCTGAACATAGACAAATTCAAGCTAAAAATGAAAGAAGTTCCATATATTGGACATCTTCTGACCACAAATGGCGTTAAAGTGGATCCAGACAAGGTGAGACCAATGCAAGATTTGTCTACCCCCACTTATGTTTGTGGAGTACAACAGTGTCTGGGCATGGTAAATTAACTCTCCAAAATTTTCAGCTATCTGTCAGACATGTGTGATCCACTGAGACAGTTAACCCACAAAGGTGTGCTCTGGGAAAGAACAGAAAGCCAGGACTTTGCTTTCCAGTTAGTAATGAAGGCTATTGCAGATGCATCGATTCTAAAGTGTTTTAATCCAGATCGAGAAGTGGTGATGCAATATGATGCGTCAGAAAATGACCTGGAAGCCACATTATTGCAGGACAAACAGCCAATCACCTTTGCAAGCAGAACTCTGACAACAACAGAGTAGGGTTATGTTCAAACTGAAAAATAACTACTGGCTGCGGTATTTGGTATGGCGAAGTTCCACCAGTACACCTATGGTCTATGAGTAAGAGTAAGAGGAATGAAAACATATGGCTGCAGCCAAACAGCAAATATGACACACACTGGCAAAAGGCAAAGGTTGTTCAGAAACTAGGACTTTGATCCTACGAAATTATAACTGAAGAAGATAGAAGACTGAGGAGAAATCAAAGCTATCTGAGGAAAACAAAAGAAGATGATTCATGGCCTTTTGAACATTATCCTAAACCACAAGAAAACAAGACAACAAGTACAAGCCAAGAACAACAGGTACTGCTGACCATCATGGTGAAGATTCTGGCTAGATGAAGGTAACTTCAGAAGGCAGCTTAACAGATACAGAAGAACAACTAGATGTAGACAGTGACACTTTTTATGTTACTAGAGCTGGCAGAATGATCAGAAAACCTGCCCACCTCAAGGATTATATCTAAATGTACTGTATTATAATTATCTCTAACTTGCTCATGTTTATTATTGGTTTTTAATATTTTTCATTGTTTTTAAAGCTAAAAGAGAAAAGATGTAGCAATATTTTATATGCTGTGTGGACGATAGGCATCTCACAACTTGTAAATGTGTACTAAAATAACATTGCAACTTGTGGTCAGGGACCTGATCAGACACATGTGTAATGGCAGCTAATGTAATAAAGTGCCTGAAGACATCCTCTGAGTGTCATCCATCATAAGCAACAACTGAACATCCCTTAAACGTTTATTTATTTTTGAATGTTACAGTCACAAGCTTATGTTATCAATGTTATCTATTGATATTTATGTGGTGGAGCAACTCAAAGTAGTGTAAAGAAAATAATATGTGCGTTTCCAAATTTTGCAAATTAAAAAATTGATAAGCTTGGCATGCGTACATATTCAACCCCCCGCCCCCTGAATCGATACTTTGTAGGACCATATGTAGTTGCAATAACAGCTGCAAATCTGTCTCTACCAGTTTTACACATCTACAAGCTGGAATTCTTGTCCATTCTTCTTTGCAAAATAGCTCTAACTCAGTCAGATTGGTTGACAAACATTTGTGAACAGCAATTTTTTAATCCAGCCACAGATTCTCAATGGATTTAGGTCTGGACATTGACTGGGCTTTTTTACGCTCTGTCCATCTTCCTATCAGTTCTGACTAGCTTCCAAGTCCTTGCTAAAGTACAGCATCTGCCAGCATGATGCTTCTATGGTGTGTTCAGGGTGCTGTACAGTGTATAGCGTTTGGCATTTAGGTTTCATCTGACTAGAGCACCTTCTTTCACATGCTTGTTGTGTCCACTACATAGATTTTTGCAAACTGCAAATGGGACATCTTATGACTTGTTTTCTCTTTGCATTCTTCCATAAAGACTATATTTGTGGAGTACATGACCAAAGTTGTTATGTGGACAGATTATCCCATCTGAGCTTTGGATTTCTGCAGCTCCTCCAAAGTGACCATTGACCTGTTAGCTGCTTCACTAATTAGTTATCTCCTTGTTTGGGCTGTCAGTTTAGGAAAACTTCTATGTCTTGGTAGCTTAGCAGTTTTTCCATACTTCTTCCATTTACGGATGATGGATTGAACAGTGTTCTGTGACATACTCCCTAAATTTATGAATGATGGATTAAACAGGGTTCAACCCTGCAATACACTTTACCACAACTTTATTCCTGAGGTGTCTGATGTGTTCCTTGATTTTCATAATGCTGTTTGTTAACTAAACTTCTGAGGCATCCGCAAAACAGCTGTAGTTATACTGAGAAGAAATAATATACAGATGTACTATATTTACTAATTGGGTGACTCTAAAGATGATTGGTCCCACTGGATTTTATTTTTGGGTATCAGAGTACAGGGGGCTGAATTAATATGCATGCCACAATTTTGAGCCTTTCGATTAACAAAAATATCGAAAAGCATCAATTCTTTTTTTTTGCACTTTACAAATACTTGCTACATTGTGATGCTATATAACATAAAATATCACAGGCTTATAGTACTTCCAAAGGCACAAAGCTGTCAACATATTGTCCTAATTTGCACCAATGCAGTTGGAGTCAGAAGGCATTTCAAAAGTACAAGAGGTCAAAGAGGATGATTTTGCCTGCTCTGATGCCCAATCGCTGATGCCCTCAGTGGAGGAGAAGGAAGCTGGTCCATCGGCAGAAATACTCCTTCCAAAGGATCCTCCCCTTCAGTATGGTGGCACAGTCCCCTGAAATTATATGCATCCCTTTTGTCAGTGCCAGGCTCCTCTGGGGCCTATGCCACTACCTGCACACTCCTCTGTGGTTGACTTACATGCCTTACTGGATGATGAATGCCACACAAATCCAGGCACATTTAAGGCAGTTGAGAGGCCACTAAGTATCACGTCAGACCATTCATAACTAGTGTTGAGCGATTTTTATCGACAAAGTTGAAATCGGCAAGGTTTTTATGGTGATCGAAATTTTCAGATCATGCGATAATTAAGGTTAAAATCTGTGCATCATCTATTAAGATCGCGCCATTTTTGGCGCTTCCTGTAATTTTGGCGGCTAGCAAATCATATTACAGAATTTGAGCAGGTGAGATGTGTGTGCGGGCGTCATGACTGGGATGTGTATGGTTCGATTGGGTGGAAAATCACATGACCTCGTATTACATAGAACAGCTTTTCCTGTTCAGCCTTAGTGTTCCCCTCAGCCCTCTCATAGGAATAGGACGCACGCTCTGCCTGTGGCCAAACAGCCAGCGAAATTAGTCTATTCTGCACAGAGAAACCTCTACTTTTTGCTGTGATCCTTTCCAATTTAGTTAGAATTAGGATTTGGAAGTTTTATGTAGTTAGTAGAGATTTTAAAGCAGCATTACCCCTGTAAAGTCAC
>JAODAL010026993.1:0-55746 GCA_025379985.1 Phyllomedusa bahiana
CAAGGATTCTATCAAAATAATAAAAATCCCTAACTTAACCAACAATAGTCCCACCCTTTGTTGCCACAATGTGGGGACCGTACCCTCCCGGTCTTTGTCAAATCATATATATGTATACATATATATATCCCGGAACAATCCCTAGTGAATTAGTCCCATCCCGGACCCACCTGAATATTCTAGTAATACACAGATCTTGTCCTAAAATAACCCGGAGACTCCCTTGCCACTCAACAATTAACCTTAGAGACTGTCAAGGTTCCCACTATATTTCAGCAACCATACCGGGCAAAGGGGTTCGTGACTAAAAACAGTGACAATCCGAACTACTGGAAGTCACAGCAAAACAAAGTTCGGGACGTGGCCGGGCTGGATCAAAGTTTTCTAGGTCGAGTCACTTTATTGTGACCACCCGCGGACCAGATGCCACAAGCAATCTACTAACCGGGAGACATCAAATGGCCAACGGTAGTTAAATACACATAGATGTATCAACTCACCGTGACCTTTAGAGGCTGCAGTCCTCAATTTGATATCCTCCGGTCCTCGAGCGCCTCCAGCAGTGTTCGGGTCCTCGGGGGTCCTGGATCCACCTCAGGCCACGCCTCACGTTGCGGCGCCAAAGTGTCGGGGGTCGTTTACCAACACTGGGGGTCACCCGTTTGTCCCGGTACTCCAAATCACGATCAGGGGAACATGTATCGGCCGATTAGAAACTGAGTCAGACGCAGAGTTCTGGTTCGAATCTCATTCATGTTCCAAGCAATTCTGACAATACAATGCATTACACACATATTTGTATGATCTGTAATCAAACAAGCGCAGGCGCAATAGGGCCGAGAGGAACGGACATATGTCCATATTTAGGCAGCTTCTGAGTAGATTTCATTGGTCCATGTTGTCTCTGAGTAGAAAGTCTCTGGAATGCACCAGCCGAAACTTTGTAGTTGATTTCCAGTAAAACGAAACTTAAGGAAGGGAGATGATAACCAAATTCCACATCCTGGGGAAACTGATAACAAGATGTTACATCCTGGACTGCAACCATCTTAAATGCTTCTTCATATTTGCTGTATCATTCCTCACAAAATGGAATCTGCTCAAGCTGAGATACCTTATTAAGGAGAAAAGCTTGGGATTTCATAGTTATGCATGCAACACAATATTAGTTCAAATCTCTTTACCTTCACAATAGTATAATGTATTGGGAAACCCAAAAAAATGCAGGTTTGGGTGATCGGGGCAGCAGAAGTGGGCAGCACACCACGTCCTAATGACTTACATTTTGTGGGCAGTGGTTAAATGATCGGAATCTAAGATATCTCAGATCCTAGCTGCTGACAGTGGGGGCTAGAAACTTAATACTAACTTCCCAACTTTATGGGGCACATATACATCAAATGTAGGGTTAATAACACAGTGCCTGGAGTAATTAGAACAGTAACATTAAACAATTTCTAGGTATTACAATACAAACCTCGGCATTTTCTACAATAAAATGCATGTGATTGATTTGCATAAAAACACAACTCTCTAGTCTTAAACTTTGCACAGTCTCTGCAGAGTTGTTTTTGCACAATTTTCCGAATATCCTATTTGCATCTTCCTGTCGGGAAGGTCTTAGTAGCTAACGATGAACTTATGACAGAATCTTGGGCACCCGAAGCTCATTGTAGGGGGCGAAAGCTGGTCCGTGCGGTCCTAACCAACAGATGTGCTATTGTAGCACAAATTGCTGAAAACGTTAATACTGACTAGCACATAAAGATGTTAATCCACACAGAGCATTACAGTTTGCTTTATATGGGATTATGTACCTGCAAATAAATAAAAATGCCCATGTTGACCCCTGTCCACAATGCAAATAATGGCACATGAGTATAAGAACTGGATCACTGGTCAGTTAAAGAAAGTTGGCTAATCTGATTAATCAGATTTTCTTTTACATCATGAGAATGAGAGTTTGAATGTACATCATTTACCTGGGGAAAAGAAGGTATCAGGATGCATGTGGGGTGCTGAGCAGTTGTGATGATTTTTTTGAAAAAATTCCTATGTGCCTTTGGATAGCTCTTTTAGTTGATAGTGTGCCGCTGATGTTGGAATGTGTATGAATATTATTGCCACACCAGCGTGAACCTATGCTCATTTTTTCCAAAAATATTTTTTGGGATGTGCAGAACCAAGTGTCGTTTTTTAGCTTGTGTATGGGGGAGTGGCTGCCTCCGTTGGTTTTTTGCACTCCACCCACCTTCACAGGTTTTTAAATCTAATGCAGTGTGCCTGGTAGCTGGTGCCTTCACTCCCTGAAGTATGGAGGTCTGAACAGGTACTAAAGAGAGGAAATCATTAGTGTAGGACCCACCTGCATTGAGGTCTGATTGAAGTTCGAAGGTGGGCTTAAGCAGTTTTGATCAAAAATGTGAACTAAGAACCTCATAATTTTCAATATATCCTAAGTAGCAGAAATTTTAGAAAAAATTCCTATGTGCCTTTTGATAGTTCTTTTAGTTGATAGTGTGCTACTGATATTAGAATGTGTAATCATATCAAGATTGACACTTTTGTCTGCACTGCTCTTCAGAGGGCATGCCTATGCCAATCCATCGGATTCGACACATTTATGTAGCTCTCATCCCAAAAAGTGTCACAATTCATTCATTGTTATTTATGCCATTTTTAAAGTGGCGAGACTAAGACACTTAGAAGTTTGTTTTTTGACGTGATACATTTATAAAGTGCCATGAGACATTTTCAAATATAAGTATCAACTCACCTTTGGTGCAGCATTACCTAGAACACTGTTCACAATGACACATTTCATACATTTGGATCTCTGTGTCTGTGATCTCCCAAGATGATCTGAGAACCCACCAACGGCATGTCCGCCATTTACTCTGCCTTCTTTGAGAAAGCTGACTGTATTCAAAACTTGAAAAATGTCAGTTCGAGCATACAAGCCTTCCATTCCTGGGATAAATCATCTCAGCTCAAGGCCTGTTCATGGACCCAGAAAACAGATGGTGGCACCTAATTGGCCACCTCCTGTGGGTCTTTGTGCCATCCAGCGTTTCCTAGGTTTTGCTAATTATCATCGGCAATTCATACCAAAACTTCTCGACTCTGGTGGCACCTATTGTCTCCCTCACTAAGAAGGGCAACAACCCGAAATTATTGATCCCTCTCCCAACTTAAGAAGGCCTTTGCACTTGCTACCAATGCACACCATCCAAATCTGGAGAAAGCCTTCTTCCTTGAGGTAGATACATCCTCTGTGGGGGCTGGAGCAGTCCAAAAAATATATTCTAACAGTAAGACTGTCACGTGTGGGTTCTTCTCAAGGATCTGTTCCCAGTTCAAGAGAAACTACACCATTAGGGACCAAAAAGAGTTGGCTATCAGACTGGCTTAAGAAGAAAGCCGCCACCTGTTTGAGTTACTACTGTTTTTTCACTATCTTAACTTATCATAAGAACTTCTGTACCTTGAGACTGCACAATCGATGAATCTCTTACCAAGCACGTTGGTTCCTTTTCTCATGTTTTAACTTTCTGTTGCATTTTAGAGTGGCGGGAAAAAAAATAAAGGCAGATGCATTATGTCAGGAATCTCCTGCTATACCTTGGAACTTGTTTACTGTGTTTGCCCTTAAGTTTGCCCTCAGTCAAGATGGTGGATCATGTCTCAGCTGGGTGCCATCTTGTTTCCTGTTTCCTGTTGCCAGCATATATAAACTCCTCAAGCCTGATCTCCATTGCTTGAGTATTGTGTTAAGCTCCTGCTGTGCAGTCCTCTAGCCTGGAACTTGCTTTCATTGTTAGTTCCTCACCTTGCGGTTTACCCTGCAAACTCTGATACCTACGTATCGCTCAAGGGTGCTTCTCCTGACCTTGCCTGGATCCAGTCTTACATCTCTGCTCCCTACCTGTTCCAGTCTGCATCTGCCTTCGCTGTGCCCAAGCCAGTCCAAGCCATTGGATTCCAGCTGTATCCACTAGATCGTGACAGGACTCAAGCCACAAAATGGAGTCCGCTGGGGCTGGTAGTCCGGAAGCTCGCTTCAAACAGCTTCAAACTGCTATGGCTAACATGCGCACTGAGATGCAAGCATTGAAAACTAAATGTGACGCTTATGAAGGCCAGACTGGCCATAATATCCAAGTGTATGGACAAGCGATCCAGGATCTACGCGAAACTGTGCACGCATTATCCGACCGGATACTCCACCTGGAGAGTCAAGCCTCTGGACCACCCACTTCGGTGCCTGTCATGAGCCCGAAGTTGCCACCCTTCAGATTCGGCGGAGATCGCGACAAATTCCGGGGTTTCCTCAATCAATGTAGGCTATACTTCGACGCAAACCCTGCGCAATTTCCTACAGACAGATCGAAGGTCCTGTGTATTATTATGCTGCTGACGCACAAAGCCATTGCCTGGGCTAGCCCTTTAATTGAAACTCAAGACGCCCGGCTGAATCACCTGGAGGAGTTCATCGACGCCATGAGTCAGATGTTTGACGATCCCAATCGCGGTGCTACTGCTGAAGCTGCAATACTATCCTTGCGCCAGGGCAAACGCCCCGTTGCCGAGTATGCCATGGAGTTCAAGAGGTGGGCAGTCGACACAAACTGGAATGACGCAGCAAAATTGTCTTTTTTTAGGAAAGGACTACGCAGCGCAGTAAAAGATGAACTTGCCCGTGCAGAGGCCCCTTCAGGTTTGGATGCCTTCATTAATCACTGCATCCGAATCGATACCCGACTGTCTGAACGACGACAGGAGAGGTGGGCTACTCTAAATTTTGATACTAAGCAGTCCCTGCCAGTCCCTGCCAGCTTTCCTAAGGAACCCCAAGGGAAGATCCGCAGAGAGCCAGGAATTGAGCCTATGCAAGTGGATTCCATAGTAAAACGTGAGAGCTCAGAAAGAAGGGAGCACCGGCTCCGGGAAAGTCTTTGCTTCTATTGTGGAAAGTCTGACCACTTCCTTATCAATGCCTGGGCCGTCCACGGAGACTGGGGGCAGCCATTATGGTCCACGACAGCTACGTTGAAGAATCAAGTGCTTCAAAAAACAGACTTATCTGAAAACAAAATTATCCATTCCATCTCATCGGTGGCAACCTCATATTAAGAAGAAAAAACAAAGCCCTTTTCATTACTTCCTTCCCAATCAAGTTCCGGTTTTACTATCAATGGGTATCTACCTCAGCTATGGTTGACTCGTGGGCAAGGGGGCATTTCATGGACCTGTCTTTAGCTCAGAAACACGGGGTTAAACTTCAGAAAAAACTCTCACCCGTGGTAATGGAAACAGTAGATGGATCCCCACTGAACGCAGGGCCAGTGGACCACAAGACAGAACCACTTGAGATCATTCTGACATCCCATCATCATGAAGTCCTGTCTTTCCTATTGATCTCTTCCCCACACTTCACTGTCAACCTAGGCCTACCCTGTCTACAAGCACAGAACCCAGCTATCAACGGGGAAACCAAGGAGATAGCTTCCCAGCGAGGTTTGCCCTTCCCTCAGCTCACTCTGAACAAGTTCCCAAAGACCCAGCTCAAGATAATATAATAGTAGAGCTACCCTCGGAATACAAGGAATTTGCGGACGTCTGCAGCAAACAGAATGCAGACAAGCTCCCCCCACACCGAACCTAAGATAGCCCCAAGACTTGCTTCCAGGTGCACCTATACCTTTTGGAAACATCTACCCTTGGCAGGTCCTGAATTAAAACCCCTTAAGGATACATAGAAGAAAATCGGGCCCAAGGGGTTCATCCGCCCATCTTCCTCACCAGCGGGGGCTCCCATATTCTATGTTAAGAAGAAGGACGGTTCATTAAGACCTTGCATAGACTACAGAGAACTTAACAAAATTACCACCCAAAAACCGTTTTTCCTCTACCACTGACCCCGAGCTACTGGAGGAGAGTGCGACATGCGAAGATCTTTTCCAAATTAGATCTACGAGGCGCCTATAACTTGGTCCCAATCAGATCTGGAGATGAATGGAAAACTGCCATTTAGGTACGTTATGGACACTTTGAATATTGCGTGATGCCTTTTGGCCTTTGTAATGCTCCTGCCACTGTTCAACATCTCGTCAATTTACATCTTCAGAGACTCCTGGATCAAATTTATAGTCATTTATCTGATGATATCCTGATTTTCCCAACTCAAAGGAAGAACACCAGAGGGCACGTGAAACTTATTCTGGAGCGGCTAAGGGAGAACCAAATTTACATTAAGATCGAAAAATGTGAATTTCATCAGACGAAAATCCAATTTTTGGTTACATAAATTTTACCTCATGGTCTACAAATGGACTCTAGCAAGATTAAAGCAATAAAAACTGGCCTACCCCAGAAACATAAAAGATGTCCAACTTTATAGGTTTCGCCAACTTCTATAGACGCTTCATCAAGAATTTTTCAGAAATAATCTCTCCAATCACACAGTTGACTTTAAAAAGAGAAATGCTTTGCTTTGGTCTCCTCAAGCACAAGAATCCTTCTCTCTCCTAAAGGCCAAGTTCACTACAGCCCCGGTGTTAGTTCATCCTGACCCAGAACTCGCCTTCAAATTTTGGGGTAGATGCTTCAGACTGTGCTGTAGGGCTATTCTGTCTCAAAAAATGGGAGGGCAAAAGTTTATTACATCCTTGTGCGTTTTTCTCCCGACGTTTATCACCCCTGAGAGGGAAATTTTTATGTGGGGAATAAAGAAAATATTAGCTATCGTTGCAGCTTTTAAAGAATGGAGACATCATCTTCAGGGAACCTCACAGCAAATAATTGTACTCACTGATCACCGTAATCTGGAATTCGTTAGATCAGCCAAGTGTCTATCTCCTCGCCAAGCTCGCTGGAGTATTTTTCTCAATCAATTCAACTTTGTAATCTCGTACAGGCCCGGATCCCGTAATGGCAAGGCGGATGCTCTATCAAGAATGTTCCCAGTGATTCCACTCCTACTTTTCCGCCTAAGAACATCTTTTCTGAGTCTAAAGTTGGGAGGGAATCCATAATAAAGACTTGCTTAAAGAGATAAGGAGGCCTATGAACTGATTTCCTTACTATCCCGACCACCTGATGATGTACAGTTGGTGCTTAAAAACAAGATGTGGACCCACGGGCAGCAGCTATACATACCCGAAACCGTAAGACTGAAGATCCTGAGGCTAGCCCATGATTCGAAGATTGCTGGTCACAAAGGAGTTCAGAAGACACAGGAATTTTTATCCCGATTCTTTTGGTGGCCCAATTCTCTTAAGGATGTAAAGAAGTATGTAACATCATGTGACATATGTGCGAGATGCAAAACTCCCCGTTCTTCACCAACGGGTTTGTTACAACCATTGCCGGTCCCCTTTCGCCCCTGGGGTTCTATATCCATGGACTTTATCGTAGATCTACCTACCTCTCAGGGGAAGAATACCATTCTCGTGGTAGTTGACCGACTCACCAAGGCTGCACATTTTTATCCCATGTACGGTTACCCTCTGCCAAGGAAACTGCTGACCTCATAGTTTTAAAATGTGTTTCGTCTTCATGGTGTTCCGGATGAAGTTATCTCGGATCGTGGGGTTTCAGTTTACATCCAAATTTGGCGGGGTTTTTTGTTCTGCCTTTAAAATTGATATTAAAACTATCAACCGCCTTTCACCCACAATCTAAAGGACAGAACTGAACGCACAAATCAGACCCTGGAACGTACCTGCGATGCTATATTTGTCACCTACAAAATGACTGGGTTAATTCTTCCTGTGGCCGAATTTTCGTACAATAATTCCCAAAATGCTTCCACCAAACAGACTCCTTTCTTGCAAATTTTTGGGGGATCATCCAAATATTCTTCCCCAAAATTTCCTGCTGTTCCACATATCCCCGCCCGCTGCGGAAAGGATCTCTGCTTTACAGCAAAATTTACAGCTACTAAAGGAAACACTAGAGAGGGCTCAAGAAAATTACAAGAAGATGGCAGATAAACATCGTAGGCCAGCACCAACTTTTAAAGTGGGAGATAAAGTATGGCTTTCACCCCGAAATTTGAAACTTAGAGTCCCTTCACCAAAACTGGGACAGAATTTGTCGGGCCATATAAGATCATCAAAATAATCAGTCCAGTAGCTGTTCGGCTCAAACTCCCACCATCTATGAAAATCCACCCTGTTTTTCATGTGTCTCTGCTAAAGCCTGCCGTGCCCAATCCCTTTCCTGGACGTGTTTCTCCTCCTCCTGATGCAGTAGAAATTGATGGGCAAGAACAGTTTGTTGTGGAGCAAATCCTGGACTCGAGAATTTTCAGAAACCAGCTACAATACCTCATTAAGTGGCAAGGTTATGGGCCCGAAGAGAATTCATGGGAACCAGTGAGTAACATCAATGCTCCTCGACTGATAAGACAATTTCATCAAAGACATCCGGAAAGACCGAGTCAGGTATCGTCCAGAGGCCGCTGTTGAGGTGGGAGTAATGGCAGGAATTTTCCTGCCATACCTTGGAACTTTTTACTGTTTTGCCTTAAGTTTTGCCCTCAGTCAAGATGGTGGATCATGTCTCAGCTGGGTGCCATCTTGTTTCCTGTTTCCTGTTGCCAGCATATATAAACTCCTCAAGCCTGATCTCCCATTGCTTGAGTATTGTGTTAGCTCCTGCTGTGCAGTCCTCTAGCCTGGAACTTGCTTTCATTGTTAGTTCCTCACCTTTGCGGTTTACCCTGCAAACTCTGATACCTACGTATCGCTCAACGGTGCTTCTCCTGACCTTGCCTGGATCCAGTCTACATCTCTGCTGCCTCCTGTTCCAGTCTGCATCTGCCTTCGCTGTGCCCAAGCCAGTCCAAGCCATTGGATTCCAGCTGTATCCACTAGTATCGTGACACATTATCAGCAACCAGGTCTTGGAACCTCAGCGTGTCATCAACCCAGAATGCCTGGTCCCTGCCACTCCCATTCACCTAGGTAAAATAGCTTCACGCAAAATGCTTGTTCACCCTATTCAATATCAACAGATCCTAGCTGGGGCCACTCTTCCAGACAGGCAGGGCATTTGGGAATTCGCAAATCCCTTCATCTGACTTCCAGTCACTACTGGTGGCCTTGCTTTTGCAGGATGTAAAAGTTTTTGTGTCAGCCTCTCCAGTCTGTGCTCAAAATAAAATTCCCCGCCAGTCTCTACCAGTCTCTTGCATCCTCTGCCCGTACAGAGGAATCCCTCCCGAATTTTGTTACTGACCTCCTATCTTCCTCTGGTTGTACTGTCATTTGGGTCATAGTGGATTATTTTCCTAAGATGGCCCACTTCATTTCTTTTCCCGGCATTCCCTCAGCATCACAGCTTCTTTAAGCACATCTTTCATTTTCTTGGCCTAATGTTGCACACAGGGTGACATGTATGTATGGGTCTGCGGCAGTTATCTGGTGTCTTTTCATCGCAAAAACTGGCACAGCCCTGTGCGCTCAATGTACGAGCAGATGCACTCCATAATTTGGTGCGTTATAAAGCGCCTGTGACACTTTGTAATGCGCCTGAGATTAGGGGGCGTTCTGGGGGCGTCACAATAATGCCGTAAAATTCTACACATTTATGTCTTTAGTATGGCAAATCCAGGCACATTACTGCTGGAACAGGTAGACAAATTTAAAATTGGTTGACCTGAGCCTGAATTGTCGCTTTGTAGCTAGGAAGCACTAAATCTATGACCCGCAGTATAATAGCGTCGTAGATTCAGACGCCTTCTACGCTACTAATGCACACAATGAAATTGATGCCTGGGATCCAAAAATCACACATATTGCCCATAGTGTCTTAACAGGAAGTTCAGTTCACCTCTAAATTTTGGTATGTCCTCTGCCACCAGATGCAGGTTCAACTCGACTTTTCCTCAGATTACCATTCACAGTCTAAAGGACAAACTGAGAGAGTCAATCAAGTCCTGGCTAATTACCTCTGACACTTTGTGCTCAACTGGGTGAATTTACTGCCATGAGCAGAATTTCCTTAAACCAAATATGACAGCGTGTCTTTATTGTATATGGCCAACATCCACATTGTCCTCTTGATCTCTCATCAGCTTCGGGGATTCCAGGTGTGAGTTCTCAAGTCTGGAATTTTCTTTTTGTCTGGCAAGAAAGTACATGCTTCAAACTACCTCTCGCAGCAAGGCACAAGCTGACAAGAAGTGAAAGCCCCCTCTTGTTTTACAGCCAGGGATGAAGTCTGGCTTAAATACATTTGTGTTAGATGTATTTAATTCACCAGAGTGGAAGTGTGAGACATGCAATTATCCAAACAGGCAAAAAGAAGGTAGAACAAATGAAACCCACCTTAATCTGCTGTGGGAGACTCTGCTCTGGGAAGCAGAGTCTCAAGATCCCTCTAGGTTTTCACCAGAGCCCACCACAAAGTAGCATCTACTTGACTGCTAGAGACCCCAATTGCCTCACCAGAGAGGTGTAGGAAGACAAACGCAGATGGGAAAGACAGACAGGACTAAAAAGGGAGAACAGAGGATATAGGACAAAACAAAGAACATGCAAACGTGGTCAGATTGGTTCTGCTCCACCCTTAAGATGAGGCTAGGCAACAGGCACGAAATAGTCTTAAAGGGAAAGAAAACTCCTAACAATCCATCTGTAAGTACCCTGCCTCAAGCTGGCTCCATGCTTCCTTGAACCATATTTGATGATACGACGACTAAATCCTGTCTGTTACCAGCTTTGCCTGCCTTCATCTTTGCGCATTCCAAATGCCTTTCATATCTCCCTAATTTTTCACTGCTTTTCATGCAAGTCCATGTCTACTTCCATAGTAGCAACTTCTGAAGAGATCTATGAGGTCAAGGACATCTTTGACATGAAGTGCTTCCTTCTGACTAGGAGGGATTTGGTCCAGAAGAACATTCTTGGGAACCAGCCCAGAATATTGATGCTCCAGAACTTATTTGCATTTTCCATAGATGCCTGGCTCAGAGGAAGGGGAGCCCTAAAAAAGGGGTACTTTCACGAGTCGCACCATAGCTGCAGCTGCAGATGTGCCCATGTTCTCACTTACTGCTCCCAACATCCTGCTCACCCTGTTCGCAGGCTCCATACTACAATATCTTTGCTTAAGGCATGCACAGTCACATCCCACCCTGATTTAAAGGGCTAGTACTCTCCATTCAGCTTTCCTAAAGCCAATACTCTGGGTTCTGTCTCTATATAATTGCCACTTCCCCCATTATTCTTGCCAGCTTCTTGGTGTGTTTTTCCTGTTTGGCTTATTCTCCTGTTAGTGACTTTTTGGTATTGGCCATCAGCTATCCTGACCCGTTTGTGACTGAACTTCATCTGCCCTGACCTAGTGCCTGTTACTCGTTTACAATTGTATGCCACCTACCCTGACCTCCCGCTTGTGACCAAACCATGCCTCTGTCTGACTATTCTGCGTCATGCTTTTAGGCCAGTCATCACCACCCGTGACCATGTCGGAGATAGCAACCTGGGAGTTCCTTCCAGCTTCCAAGCCCCCTTGCGGAGTTTGAAGGTGAAGACCAAAGGCTATTTAGACTCTGCTACTTCAAACTTGTTACTGACCCAGTGGATCCCCTACTTGGTCCTGACACACTCGATCAATCTGGATATGTATGTGAGCTATGTACAATATTTAGCTCCATTGTGACTTTAGTTTTACTGCCATTTACCCCATTGTGTGGACATAGCAAAAATTAAACATATCTTTTAAAATCTCAACAATATCGACATCTGAAGTTTTGTTCAGCTTCTGCATAGGGTGATTTTTTTTTTACATGTAGGTGTTATAAATAGAAAATACTCTTTAAATCAATGAGGATGAACTTTAATTTTTTTCAAACCTGTAGGGGTTAAAATATATATATGTAGGGTTAGTAGACGGAAGATAAATCATGCTTTGATATACCTTTTGGAGAGGTGAATTGCCAAGAGTAAAGTTTTCTGTCAACCTAGTATCAATAGTGCATATTGCTTTTTAGAGATAAGAACTCCCTTCATGTTTGTGAGATTACAATTTTACACATAGATAGGCATTTAGCTAGAATAGTTCCCTAGATGCATTCAGTTTACAGCAGATCAGTTTGTGGTTCAGTATTTCTTGACTTTCCTTTCTGAATTCTGCAGTTTAAGGAGTGGAAGGTTTCACTTGAATCAAGATTATAATTTGTAACACAGGGAATATAGTTGGAATTAATATGGAAATAATCTGTAGTTTACAAAAGACATAATTACATATTAAAAGAAGACTAAGGGCGACATGTATGAACGGGCTTTTCGCCTGTTTTCTGGCGTATACTGTGCCTCCCGGCCCGAATCCCCCTGTCGGACGCAGGGACCCAGGGTGTTAGGCGCAGTGTTCGCCACTTTCAGCTGCGCCCCGCTTTGAAGGGGTGTGGGCAATGGGCGCGTTTTTGGGCGGGGGGTAGGCGTTCCGGGGCGGGACGCGACGCGCTCGAAAACTCCGAGGCATGAAACGATGGAGAGTCGGCAAAGCGAGGCGCAGTGCAGCGCTGGGGCAGCTCCGCAGGTAGACCAGGTTTTTTTTTTGGCCCTAAATCCTCCGACAGAGGCAAAGTGAAGCAGGATCGGAACATGCGAGGAAGCGGATCGAAGATCGCGACAGAAATCTCGGTGCTCCGCTCCGTGCAGAAGGAGTATGATTCCGAAAAAATCACCTTTATAAAGGCGGAAAACAGTGTCAGAAAAGAGCTTTTACGTAAAATTTAAACATAATAAAAAAAAAAACACTTTCCAAAACTCTAGATGGCGCAATATCCCAAAAATTATGATATTGGAATTGCCGGGAAATACAGTATTCAATTTCTGAAACCTATTCTCATTGGTCGGCATAAACCAGCCAATCAGAATAGGAGGACAGTGAACCATTAAAACCTATGGGGAAGGATTGACCAATCAGAATCCACGGCGGGATATTCAAAAATACAGTAAAAAGACAGAAAAGAGCTGATTGGTGAGCTAGCGGGTGCTAGCCTATCCCAGCCAATCAGAGCGCGAGCCACTTCTCCCATTATAGTCTATGGAGAGATGGGCGCACTGAAATCTCGGCACTCAGCGCGGTGCGGCATGAAGTATTAATCAAAAAATTATTTTTATTAAGTGTAAAACATTATCAGATAAAGAGCCGAACCCTTCTTTACAAATAAAGCAGTTAAAAACCCGAACAACGCGATTGTCGCCGAGACCGGCGCTACATAGGGAATTGCAATAGAGAGAATCGCCGGGAAATACAGTAATTCAAATTGTTTAAGCTATTCTCATTGGTCGGCATAAATCCAGCCAATCAGAATAGGAGCGACAATGTCCCATTATAACCTATGGAGAGAATTGACCAATCAGAATAGGAGCCGACTATGTCTCATTATATCCTATGGAGAAAAATTGACCAATCATATTCAAAGGCGGGACAGTTCAAAATACAGTAAAAATGCAGAAACGAGCTGATTGGTTGAAGCGGCGGGGGCTCGTCCAGCTTAGCCAATCAGAGCGCGAGCTACTTTCTCATAGAGTTCTATGGGGAAAAGAAATTCTGAGCGCGCTCTGTGATTGGCTAAGTTAAAAGAGCGCCGTATTTGGACCAATGGGAGAGCGAGCGACGCTCCTATGGGTTTTCTAATGCAATCTGGTATAAAACTGTACATGGCCGAAATCAAATTATAACACTACAGAAGTGGTCTCGATGTGTATATAAAACGAATCATAATATGGAGGTAATGAAAAAAAAATATTAAATCAATAAAATCATGTTTATTTCTTTATTTTCGTTGCACCCATACTATTGATCCTTGGCTAACGAAAATAAAGAAATAAACGTGATTTTATTGATTTAATATTTTTTTCGTTACCCCCATATTATTATTCATTTTATATCAACATCGGGACAACTTCTGTGGTGTTATAATTGATTTCGGCCATGTACACGTTTTTATTTCAGATTGCATTAGAAAACCCATAGAGCGTCGCTCGCTCTCCCATTGGTCCAAATAACGGCGCCTCTTTTAACTTAGCCATCACAGAGCGCGCTCAGAATTTCTTTTCCCCATAGAACTCTATGAGAAAGTAGCTCGCGCTCTGATTGGCTAAGCTGGACGAGCCTCCGCCGCTTCAACCAATCAGCTCGTTTCTGCATTTTTACTGTATTTTGAACTGTCCCGCCTTTGAATATGATTGGTCAATTTTTCTCCATAGGATATAATGGGACATTGTCGCTCCTATTCTGATTGGCTGGTTTATGCCGACCAATGAGAATAGCTTAAACAATTTGATTACTGTATTTCCGGCGATTCTCTCTATTGCAATTCCCTATGTAGCGCCGGTCTCGGCGACAAACGCGTTGTTCGGGTTTTTAACTGCTTTATTTGTAAAGAAGGGTTCGGCTCTTTATCTGATAATGTTTTACATTTTATAAAAATAATTTTTTTGATTAATACTTCATGGCCGCACGGCGCTCAGCGCCGAGATTTCAGTGCGCCCATCTCTCCATAGACTATATGGGAGAAGTAGCTCGCGCTCTGATTGGCTGGGATAGCCAAGCACCCGCTAGCTCAGCCAATCAGCTCTTTTCTGCATTTTTACTGTATTTTAAATTATCCCGCCGTGGATTCTGATTGGTCTAAACTTCCCCATAGGTTTTAATGGTTCACTGTCGCTCCTATTCTGATTGGCCGGTTTATGCCGACCAATCAGAATAGCTTTCTGATTTTGAATTACTGCATTTCCCGGCAATTTCCAATATCCTAATTCTTGAATTAGGATATTGGAATGTGATTTTGTTTTATGTATTTTTTTTTTTTAGGTTTCAGCTCTTTTCCTGAGAATGTTGAACGCCTTTATAAAGGCGATTTTTGATTCATACTCCGCACCGACATCTGGAATGATTTCTCGCCGCTCCAGCCTGTCTCGCATCGGAACAGTTTTTCGGCACAGCCACGCACGGCGCCAAAGTCCCGCACTGCGCCCATGTCCCCGCACTGTGCCCCACACACACTGGCGAGGCACGGCGGACTTTTCCCCGCATGTATGAGTGCACTACCTCCAGCGCCGAATCCTAGGCGCAGCCCCACACTGCGCCTAAAACACAGGCGAGGCGCGGCGGACTTTACATTGTATGTATGAGCGCGCCCCGGCCCGACATAAATCAGGCGCAGATTCCGCCGGAAAACTAGCGGAAAGGTGCGCCCCGACCCGTCGGGATTCATACATGTGGCCCTAAGTTTTTAGTGATCTTAATGAAGCCTTTTATCTACTGCTGAAAAGAAAAGATTAAAAAAGCTATAGTAACACATTAAAACTTATTTTATCTGCAAAGACCTGCAAAATGATGTGGTGATTTCCAAAACATGAAGTGGCAAAGGCTTTATTCATATTATAGTTGAGGTATCCACTTTTTGTTCCTCCCATAGAAATGTGAAACATAGGGCAAGATGTACTAAGCAAAAATGTGCTAGAATATTTGATCAAACCGCAGCATGAAAGTGATGCACATTCAGTGTACCAATTTTATTTTATTTTATTCATGTATCAACTGATTGTGCTAATATTCTGGTGCAAAATATTGATGTTAACTAGCCAACCCCAGTAGGATATGAAAGTCTAGCACGATGCACCAAATGTATATATAATATATGCTACCATGATAAACTCCATTTCTGCCTGTTGGATCAAGTTTCCTAAATTTAAGTACAGGGATAATACATAATTACATAGTTTGTAAGGCCAAAAAAGACATCCATCCATTTCCACAACCCCAGGTTAAGGTTTAAGCATCTGTAACCCTAACATAAGTCCTTTACCCCGCAGCTTTATAAACAATAACATCCCCACTGGAATGAGTACTGTTTTCTCCAGGCATACCACACTTCTCGTGGATCTTTTTTTAGACGCAGTTGGGTCAACAGCTGCAGTGCAGCTTCCTGGTGGTTCTCCTGCAGCCGCTGCTCTTCCTGATCCTCAGCTCTCTTTTCAGCCTTTTGAGCCTTGTGAGCCATTGCTCAAACTCCTCTGTGTATGTTGCCAGAAGCAGAGCGGGAAACTCTGGAGGAGGAGCTTGAGTACGTGGAACAAAAGTCACCACCGACATCATCGGGCTGCAAGTAATTGTTACTGGGGCTGTCACGGATATCGTCGGCTCAGCATCTTTGACTGTCCCCTACCCCTGCCTCTGCCCCGGGTTGGGACAGGCACCTTCACTGGGACCTCCTCCACCTACCAGAACTCCTCCGACTCTTACAGCTTGGGTAGGATGCGCTCCCCCCAATAGACCTTTGCACCCGATATACATTGGAAGCTCACTCACTCAACTCAATAAAGGCTATGGAGTCTTTCTGGCTCGAATATACATGAAAAAACTTTGAGACTCTCGGTTCACATATTTTGATCAAAAGATGTTTAAGCTGCCCACGACTTTCAACGTGATCTCAAAATCGGGCAGTCCAATCCTATCTTTACCTCTCAGTCGAGCCAATCTGGCCTCTCACTGGGTCAACTGACCTCCATTATTCAGAGAGAAAAAATAAAAAACACCCAACCTGCAAGCTGCCCTTCTTATGACAGCCTGTGAGAGTGGGCGGGGACAGAAACCCAAAATGGAAGCACCCATTCCTTCCCATATAGGTTAAAATCAATGTACACCAAGTATAAAATATGTTTCTGCACACAAAAACATTTCTGAAAAAACGTATGCAAACCTGGGTGCCACTGGCAGGGCTGCGGCACACATGTAATTATACATGTACACACACAGACCGCTGCCAGCGGCACACTACTGCAAAAAGGGCAATACACTAAGTGGAAATTCCAAAAGAAGCATTTATGCTATCTATCATACATGAAAAAACTTTGAGACTCTCGGTTCACATATTTTGATCAAAAGATGTTTAAGCTGCCCACGACTTTCAACGTGATCTCAAAATCGGGCAGTCCTATCCTATCTTTACCTCTCAATCGAGCCAATCTGGCCGCTCACTGGGTCAACTGACCTCCATTATTCAGAGAGAAAAAATAAAAAACACCCAACCTGCAAGCTGCCCTTCTTATGACAGCCTGTGAGAGTGGGCGGGGACAGAAACCCAAAATGGAAGCACCCCTTCCTTCCCATATAGGTTAAAATCAATGTACACCAAGTATAACATATGTTTCTGCACACAAAAACATTTCTGAAAAAACGTATGCAAACCTGGGTGCCACTGGCAGGGCTGCGGCACACATGTAATTATACATGTACACACACAGACCGCCGCCAGCGGCACACTACTGCAAAAAGGGCAATACACTACGTGGAAATCCCTAAAGAAGCATTTATGCTATCTATCATACATGAAAAAACTTTGAGACTCTCGGTTCACATATTTTGATCAAAAGATGTTTAAGCTGCCCACGACTTTCAACGTGATCTCAAAATCGGGCAGTCCTATCCTATCTTTACCTCTCAATCGAGCCAATCAGGCCTCTCACTGGGTCAACTGACGTATGTTTCTGCATACGTTTTTTCAGAAATGTTTTTGTGTGCAGAAACATACGTTATACTTGGTGTACATTGATTTTAACCTATATGGGAAGGAAGGGGTGCTTCCATTTTGGGTTTCTGTCCCCGCCCACTCTCACAGGCTGTCATAAGAAGGGCAGCTTGCAGGTTGGGTGTTTTTTATTTTTTCTCTCTGAATAATGGAGGTCAGTTGACCCAGTGAGAGGCCAGATTGGCTCGATTGAGAGGTAAAGATAGGATAGGACTGCCCGATTTTGAGATCACGTTGAAAGTCGTGGGCAGCTTAAACATCTTTTGATCAAAATATGTGAACCGAGAGTCTCAAAGTTTTTTCATGTATGATAGATAGCATAAATGCTTCTTTAGGGATTTCCACGTAGTGTATTGCCCTTTCTGGCTCGAAGACCCTCTTTAGTGCATGTCGATTCCTGAAAAGGATCCCGCGCTTAGCATCCTCTACGATATACCCCAATCCGGTGCAGCAGTTAAACTTCAACACCTCTTCTGTTCTCAGTCACCCATCCTCAGCCCACACTTTGGCAGTTCATGAACCGGTATGTCTGTTTCTCCAGCTCCTGCTTCCGTTTTGATGCGTGGCAGGCCTGGGTAGAACCTCTAGCTTGGCTGCGACCACACCTTCCGCCTCTGCAGCCACTTCCTCACCTGGACTGGTCTCGGGAATACAATCTCTCTAAGTTTCCCCCTCGGGGGGACACTCTCACTAGTCTCTTTTCTGGTGTTGCACACCTCTTTCTAGAACCTTCCAGGGATGGGGCTACTCCTCTCGTCACACCATTGGCTACTGTACCCAACTGGTGGGAAATTCTTGGTACTGTTTTTCTTGACCACGCCCCTCTTCTTCATTGCCACTCCAGTCCACCATTTTGAAGCAACAGTCACTGGCTTCCTCACACTCTGGACACTCCGCTGTTGCTCGGGCTCACCTTGCATACTGGGTCTCTTCATCAGGGCTTTCTCTGCCTGTTAGCCTCTGGTCTACACCTTTTCCCAGCCTCCGGCAACTATCGTTCCGAGCAAACTTCAGACCCACTCTGCAAGCTACTCAGTGCGACTTTCGCGCAGATGCTGCTGCTTTCCCAGGGATTCCAGTCTTTTAACTCTGTAGACTATTTTGCTTGGTGCATACACTTTTCTCTTCTCCCACAACACTTTTCTTGAGTGGCATGCCTGCAGGTGGGGAGACTACCTCTCCCATCACACGTGTCTGTGTCTTTGCCTCGAAAACCACAATCCTGCTGAGTACGCCAAAATGCAATTGGGGGGGCTAAGAAACACCCATTGTCCTTAGCGACCACTTCCTGGTTCTTTTAACCATTGCGGAGAGAGGTGTTGGATGTGTGGTACACTGGCACTCAGGAACCAGACAACACAAATTCTTGAAGGGGTAGATCAGACTTTAACTCGCGACACTGGAAACTTTGTGAACATTACACTTTTGTAGGCCATGACACCAGGCAGTGGTAAAACCCTTCAGCACACACATGTTTCACGAGAGACTCTCTCTCTTAGTCCACCTCACTGTCATACAAACGTCTCAGTAGCCTCCTCTTAAGTCTTCCCCTCTGGGAGTGTGGCTTAGTTCAAGGGACCTTTCAACAGACCACTTGATCACTAACCAGGACTGATTCTTCAGGCCTACTCTCTCCATGGTCCACTTTGTATCTACCAGGGTCCTCATTTGCCCCTCTTTCACTCTCTGCCTTCTGGAATGCTGTCCTCTCATGGCCACTGCTCACCCTCTGTGAGTGGGGTCTCCACCAAAGCCTTCCCTCCTCTTTTCTTTACAACAGAATTATATACATGCCCAGTCTCACGCTGGCCCCAAACCAGAGATCCCCAGGACTCTACTTCCTCACATCACTGTTGCATCACAGCAACTTCCTGAACTGGCAGGTTTGTCCCCCTCACACTGTGGCTCCGCCCCCTTAAGCTTCCTAATTGGCTGCCTACCTCTCACTGTACCAGCTCCCAGGCAACCCTTACCTTACCAAAACCATACAACCATAACCATACAACCTCTCACAGTTGTATTCTGTAGCAACCTACTACCAAACCCAGCACAACTAACTCATACTTGCCAACTTTTGAAAGTGGGAAAGAGGGAGATTTGAATGTGCGGTGAGCTTAAAATTTGCATGACCATGCCCTCTTGTTGAGCCACACCTCCTTCACAAAAAGCCACTCCCACTACACCCAACTGTGTAACGGCTCTGGAAGAAAGCTAAATTAGGGTTTTGGAGTCACCCAGCTTTCCTGGACTGTTGGATAGCTTATTCAGCATCCAGGAGAGCTGGGAGATACCACCAAACTGTGCCTGAACCTAAACAATTACCATCAATATTTCTACCATACAATGATTATATAGTGGTAGTAACCAGTGTACACAGGCTCTACAGGCATATAAGTAAAGGTACATCCAGGCACTTTAAGGAGACATCTCTGAAAAGTTGTTCTCTTTCTCTTCTTCTTTTTCTCCATCTGTCCCAGACCACCATGACGACTTCTCTAGGGCACGACTCTTCACTGTAGATGTTACAAAACAAACATCTTAGACTCCTCCCTTTATCAGCACTTTTCTACCAATTCTTATCTCTGTACAAACTCCCCATCTATAGCACCCCAAATAGTAATAATTACCCCCTTGTGTCTCAAACAATAAAAGTTGCCCCCTGTAGCCAGATAATTGCCCCCTATAGCCAGGTAGATGCCCCCTGTAGCCAGGTAGATGCCCCCTGTAGCCAGGTAGATGCCTCCTAAAGCCGGGTAGAGGCCCCCTATAGCCAGGTAATATGCACCCTGTAGCTAATGAAAATAAAATAATAAAAGGTACTCACCTTTCCATGTTTCCTGTAGCGCGGTCAGGTCCGGTAGCTGGTGAACAGTGTAGGCGGCGTGAGGCTACCGACCGAGGAGATCCAACGTCACAGGAGGCATGATGAAAACCATGCGTCACACCCCTTGCGACGCTGCTGTGTATGTACAGTACTCACTGAGCGCAGTACATACAAGGGAAAAGACAGGAGGGTAACGAACCATCCTGCCTTCTCCGTGTAGGAGCAGCTGCACAGCTAGTGTGCAGCTGCTGACTCTACACGACCTTTGTAAAGAGGCTATGCAGAGTCAGAGGGCAATCGCGAGGTGGGCCTGCCACTGCGCCCCCTTTGGTGAGCGACGCCTGATCGCCCACCCATAGGAACGGTCCTAGTGGTGCCAAAGCAGCGTCCTGACACTACTCCGGCTCCGCGTTCATTTAAAGAACTCCCACTGCCTGTTGGTGGTGGGATGTTACAAAACAAACATCTTAGACTGCTCACTTTATCAGCACTTCTCTACCAATTCTTATCTCTGTACAAACTCCCCATCTATAGCACCCCAAATAGTAATAATTACCCCCTTGTGTCTCAAACAATAAAAGTGTCCCCAAACGGCTATTGGGCTCCCATTTGTGTACCAAGTTTTACTCTTGCTTTGTATACCAATATAGGAAGTAGTTAAATTCCCTAAGACAGTATGTAGGTACAATTTTGTAGGTGTATAGAGCACATTAGGTAGGTAGAGTTATAGGTCCCCCAATAGGTAGGTATCTCAGCCCCCCTATTAAGTGGATAGGTAGTTATATAGGCCTTTTAACAAGTAGAAATATAGGTCCCTATTAGGCACTGATATAGGCCCCTCTAGGTAGTTATTTGAACCCTGTAGCTAGGTAGATGCCCCCCCTGTAGCCAGTAAATTGCCTCCTGTAGTCAGATAGATGCCCCCTGTAGCCATGTAGTAGATCCCTGTAGCCAGGTAGTAGCCCTCTGTAACCAGGTAGATGCCCCCTCTAGCCAGGTAGTTGCCCACTCTAGCCAGGTAGTAGTTCCCTCTAACCAGGTAGTAGCACCCTCTAGCCAGGTATAAGCCCACTCTAGCCAGGTTGTTGCCCACTCTAGCCAGGTATTTGCCCCCACAAGCCAGGTAGTAGCACCCTGTAGCCAGATAGTTGCCCCCTTTAGCCAGGTAGTTGCCCCCTTTATCCAGGTAGTAGCCCCTTCTATCCAGGTAGTTGCCCCTTTTAGCGAGGTAGAAGCCCACTCTAGCCAGGTAAGAGCCCACTCTAGCTAGGTTGTTGCCCCCCTTTAGCTAGGTTGTTGCTCCCTCTAGCCAGGTAGTTGCTCCCTCTAGCCAGGTAGTAGCCACCTATTGCCAGGTAGTTGCCCCCTCTAGCCAGGTGGTAGCATCCTGTAGCCAGATCGTTGCCCCTTTTAGCCAGAAAGTTGCCCCCTTTAGCCAGGTGGTAGCCCCCTCTAGCCAGGTTGTTGCCCCCTATAGCCAGGTAGAAGCTCCCTCTAGCCAGGTAGTTGCCCCTTTTAGCCAAGTTGTTGCCCCCTCTAGCCAGGTAGCTGCCGCCCCCTATAGCCAGGTAACTACCCCCTGTAGCCACGTAGTAGCCCACTCTAGCCAGGTAGCTGCCCCCTCTAGCCAGGTAGTAGCACACTGTAGCCAGATAACTCCCCCTTTAGCCAGGTAGTTGCCCCCTGTAGCCAGGTAGTTGCCCCCTATAGCCAGGTAGTAGCCCCCCTCTAGCCAGGTTGTTGGCCCCTTCTGACAGGTTGTTGCCCCCTATAGCCAGGTAGAAGCTCCCTCTAGCCAGGTAGTTGCCCCTTTTAGCCAAGTTGTTGCCCCCTCTAGCCAGGTAGCTGCCGCCCCCTATAGCCAGGTAACTACCCCCTGTAGCCAAGAAGTAGCCCACTCTAGCCAGGTAGTTGCCCCCTCTAGCCAGGTAGTAGCACACTGTAGCCAGATAACTGCCCCCTTTAGCCAGGTAGTTGCCCCCTGTAGCCAGGTAGTTGCCCCCTATAGCCAGGTAGATGCCCCTGTAGCCAGGTAGATGCCCCCCTGTATCCAGGTAGATGCCTCCTACAGCCGGGTAGATGCCCCCTATAGCCAGGTAATATGCACCCTGTAGCTAATGAAAATAAAATAATAACAGGTACTCACCTTTCCATGTTTCCTGTAGCGCGGTCAGGTCCGGTAGCTGGTGAACAGTGTAGGCGGCGTGAGGCTACCGACCGAGGAGATCCAACGTCACAGGAGGCATGATGAAAACCATGCGTCACACCCCTTGCGACGCTGCGGTGTATGTACAGTGAGCGCAGTACATACAAGGGAAAAGACAGGAGGGTAACGAACCATCCTGCCTTCTCCGTGTAGGAGCAGCTGCACAGCTAGTGTGCAGCTGCTGACTCTACACGACCTTTGTAAAGAGGCTATGCAGAGTCAGAGGGCAATCGCGAGGTGGGCCTGCCACTGCGCCCCCTTTGGTGAGCGACGCCTGATCGCCCACCCATAGGAACGGTCCTGGTGGTGCCAAAGCAGCGTCCTGACACTACTCCGGCTCCGCGTTCATTTAAAGAACTCCCACTGCCTGTTGGTGGTGGGAGGTTCAGCTCCCGCCCAATTTGGGAGGGTTGGCATGTGTGCTCTAACTCCACATACACTTAACCCCTTATGACTAGACACAAACTCTGCCCTACTTAACCCCATGTTTGCTTTCTACACCATAATATACATATATACACATGCTGTACTAAACATTCCCTGATACTTACTCACCAGTAAATACTTACATTAACACAAATATATATTTATGTCCTCTTACAATTAGCACATTAAGCTTTTAGCGAGCATTACTCTGACAGCGAAGAAGGTTGTTATCTCCTTTTCGGTCCTCACAGCACATGTATCTTTAGTTTAGTGAAGCTTATCTTGTTAGATCTTATCTCATGACTAAAGTAAAATCAAGTGACCAATGTATTTGGAAAAAAAATCTTTATTTAACTGTCCCTCCCTGTTGAAAGCTAATCTTTGTGGTGAGAAAACCACTTTTACCTGTGCCAAATACAAACTAACTACCCCGAGCAGTCTCTATTATCATAGATAGTAATATAATGCTATATATAATAACAGCAACAATAACAATTAGCAGGGTAAGTTAAAACAAATCTGAAGCTAACCTGCTGCATCTGCTATTGAAATTGGAATTGCCTGCAGATTAGTCACGTAGTTCAATGCAAAAGGTGCATAAAATCCTCAACATAACAGGCCTGATGTAGATTTGAAAACCTTTAGCAAGACCAAAAATTCACTTTGATTTTATTTCACTATGGGAATGGGGTTTTGGAGTTACCTGCATTTTTCTATTATTCTACTATGCTTTATAATAGGCTGTGCTGTATATTCTATCAGTAAGTAATATATAATATATGAAAATAATTTTTATACCTGCTTGGAAAGAAAAATTGCCTCCCACACAAAGAACATTGAAGAGATGCATTTATTCCGAGATGCATTTAGTTCTAAAGTAAGTTTTTCTGGCTCTTTTATAAAGGCAAATTGTATAATTCTGTAGATACAATAATAGTGTGAGGAATAGTTTGCTAGTAAAATAGAGCTTCCTTCCTTTGTTCTCCCTTCTTTGTTCCTTAAAACAGCAAATATAAAAAAAGTTGATTCTTGCTGACAAAGAATATAATGTTATCTCATTAAGATTGCAACTTAACTCTTCCCACAGACGGTAACAACTTGGCAAATTCTGTGGAGACTCATAAAATCATCTCGAAATGAAAGGCAAAACCCGTGTTCCAACGCATCAGCAATGGCCCCAAGCATGTGCTAGATCGGGTTTGCATCTGTATTCTCTTATTTTCTTTTCCCTGGAGCCTATTCAATCATTCTAATAGCCAAAAAGGATTAAGAAAGAATATGTGTTTGCCGGCATCTAAACTAAGATAACAAAAAAGCCATTGAAATTTATAATAGAAATAATTTTTTCACTTTAGAAAGTACTAGAATGCTTTGTATTTGTGGGGATTGCGTAGGATGTACACAATTATTCACCCACATATGCACTTTTTATCATTTCATTAGTGTTTTCCCTTTGAATCTATAGTTTGATAATTATTGGTCTATTTCTGTAACAAAATGTAAATATTTTAATCATGACTAAGAGGGGATTCTACTTAAGACAAAATCCTGCACTGTGCTCAGGGTTTGATTTTTTTTTTCACTCAGTCATTACTTATTTACCAGTTCACGAACTATGCTGCTGAATGTATAAAACAAGTACAGACACCCACTGTCAGAAGAGACCCCAAACTGGGAGAATGGAATCAGGCCATAAGATGTTCAATTTTAGCATATACAGTTTAGTATTTATACAAGAATTTTTTGTTATTATTGCAAACACAGCAGTACTAAATAATTTACACTAAAGCATATAGATTTATAGTATATAAATTGGACTATGGAACACAATGTACTGTGGATGTATCACATAGAAAATGTAGAAATTTTAAAGAGAGCTGCACCAGGGAAGTGTTACAATCTATTTCTAACCAGAATTGTTAGGGCTATTTCTTGGCTAAATTGCACTAATTCCTCCCTCCCCACATTAACATGTTGCATCACACCATGAGGCATTATCTTCATTAATGAGTTCCAAGCCCCCCTTTACCCTCAATGCTGACCAGGCACATTTTCATTTTACTTCGTACACACGGTTTTTAATGCTATAACGCTTTCTCGCACTAGGTTATTCTACTAAATGTTTCACCTCTCTTTGTGATATTTAAGATTTTATTTTATATAATTTTTTTAGACTTTTTTTATAACATCAGGGAAAATGTTTATCAATTTTTTTTAACAGTGAAAGTGGAACTAAAATAAGTTTTAGTCACTTTTCAATCATAGAAATTTACATAGGTAAATAGGGTTTGAGGGTCATCTTTGGTGGGGCCAAAAGTAGTGGTTTGGGCTATGTTTTTTTTGTGTGTGTACAGGGGGCTTGTTGTTAAGCCCTCAAGTCAATTGATAAGAGCTTAGCAATTGACTCGGGGGACTAAAGTTAGTCGTTAAGCCGGTTGTTAAAGACTCAAGTCAATTGATAAAAGCTCAGCAATCGACTCCAGGGTCTACTGTGAAGTCCGTTCCTGGGATACCGAGGAGGAGGTGGTTACCCCGGTGACTTGTGGGGTACCCACCTAGCCCGGGGGGGGGATACTGCCACGGTTCATGCCGTGGGCCCTGCCATGGACTGTGTACCTGCCTGTGTCTGCTATGTCCCCTGCGCTAACCCTGCTACTGTCACAGTCCATGCTTCTGTTGTAACTCCAGTCTCTGTACCGAGTGCTGTGCTCTTTGCTGTAGTGTCTGTGCCAGCGACGGCGGCCACTGACACTTACAACTTACCTGTCCATGCTCTTGCTCCAGCTCATACCCGTCCTCTCTGGCTTCCTATATGCATGCGGCAGTGCACGAATATTTAAAGAGAAAGTACCTTGGCTGCCAACTTCCTTCAATTCATGGTAAGCCAAGATAACAACCACAGACAGATCAAAACTGTATACAGATATATTACAAAATCACTAACAAAATTAACAAAATCAATGATTTGCTCAAAAAAAGCACAAACTCTGCTTATAGTGTGAGAGCAGGATTCCCCTGATCTATAATCTGGTCTCAGTAGGTGAATTGGCCCCTTTAGCTTTGTAAGGTACTACAAGCGGGCAGGCCTTTTTATGAATGGGGAATTAGGTAAGCAGGGTTTGACTTGTTGCACTGGCTGCCTCAAATATCCATTGTTAGCACTGTGCATGCCATATATTTCCAGTGCACTGCAAGATTAAAAAAACAATAGGCTTTGTTAATTAAACGTGTACTGACTGCACAGCTGATCTGGATCGTGCCAAGAAACAAGACTTGGAGACATCTTGAAAATCTGCATATACTGTGCTCATTGCGTGCTGTTTATACAATGATCGGAAGGAATGGGATGGTAATAAACCATCCCTGCCCTCTTCCTGGAGAGCCCAGCTTCTGCCGATAGCTGGCTCTCCCACACCTGATTAGTTAGTGTGCAGCTGTGAACTCTGCTTGCCCGTTTTGATATGGCCATGCAGAGTTAGATGCTAACCACCGAATGTATAAAGTCAATGGATGATCGGCATTCGTAAGTGCTGTGACTTTGCCCCCCACTTTTAAGATGAGGGCGCTCCTGGCGTTTGCCTCGCCTTCCCGCCTCTAGAAAGAACCATGTTGTTATATTTACATATGTGCTCGAACTCTAGCCAATTACTTCCTTTTTTAGATTATATGTTTTGCTAATCCTTCATCAGTCTCTGCTCATTATACTGATAAGGGAATTATTTACCTAAACTTCAGATAGGTATCTGTAATACTATGACTTAAACCATACATGACAAAACTGACAGCTAACTTATTTTGTATTGATGAGGGTAAGTTGCCGTTAACATCGTGTTTTTGACCTATTTCACCAGTGTATGTCATGTTTTTGACCTATTTCACCAGTGTATGTCGACATAGTTATAAAATAGCCCAAATAGGTTACATTTTATCACAAGTAGGCTGTGTCTAAACTATTTTAAGCTAGCAAATGTTTTATTTGTAGAATTTGTAGAATTTGCTTTATTGTACCTCAAATAAATCACATACTGGCATAAAACAAACCAAATGTACTTACAAATCTATCTTTGGTGTATTAAAGCCTATAACTTTGCAGCGGTATACATTTGAATTATCATGGTTCTAAGTTGTATACCAATGGCAGCAGAGACTAAAACATAAATTAGGTCCTTAATAAGCCTTAAGGTGGCCTACTCATAAGACATGGTTACAAAGTACACATTGACATATTCAGAGGGTTCGGACAACTTTGATCTAATGAGCATGACCAGACTAAGACACTCAAGTAAAAGAAAAAAACATTCTCAGATGACTCGTCTGAGTCTTCATTAATCTCTGTGTCATTTTTTTGTGCTTTCTATGTTTTATGTAGCCTCATTTCTCTGCAGCTGAAGGGAAACATTTTCTGTTTGAAATCTGTTTGCCATTGCATTGTGAAACTATAAAACCCCAGGATCCTTTGCTGTGCTTTATGTTCTTTACTCCCAAGTTCAGTCTCAAGTGCATACTCCATATTTTCTACCCAATGATAAATGGCTTGGAAGTAAAGTACAAAGAGGTATTGCTTCAAAGGCTGCCTGGAAAAAAGCCAAACCCCTTTGGTCACCTAATCTTCTGGCTTGGACACTAAGACCCACATGTATGAAAACTGTCTTAATCTAAAACTCACTTTGTTGCCCACAGCAACTAATCAGAGCTTTTTAGGTGCCAGTTGTTTTCTTCATATACAGGAACACTTTAGCTAAGCAGATGGCTTACCTGAGCTCCATAAGCCAATGTAGTAAAAAGCTTTTCAGTGGAATTTTTTTTAACCCCTTCCCGACATGAGACGTATGCATACGTCATAGCAAGAAGTGACTTCCCGCAAATGGACGTATGCATACGTCCTGGCGATCGTGCGGGCTTGCGGGCGAGTCCTGCACGATCGCGACATGGGACCAGCGGTATATTACCGCTGGCCTCATGCCGCATCACCCATGGCCGGAGCGAGCTCCGACCGCGGGTGTTTAACCCCCTAACTCCGACTAAGATTGTTGGAGCTAAGTCGCAGGCAGGAGGAGGGAGCCCCTCTCGCCTGCCTCAGTCGCGCTGCTGCACGAGAGTGCAGCAGCGATCGCTTACCAACCGGCTATGGGAACTGAAGATCACTTCCCAGAGCCGTCTGTGATGTCATGATGTCCACAATGCATTGTGAGCATCGTGACTGACAGTTTCATGGCGACCAGTAAGGCCTGCCTTATAACAGCAATCTTCAGAAGATCTGAAGATTGCTGTTATAAATCCCCTATGGGAAAAAGTAAAAAAAAGTGTAAAAAGTGAAAAAAGGTAAAAAAAAGTGGAAAAAAAAGTAAAACACAAAAAACAAAATAAAAACACGTACACCGCCCTTTTCCCCTTTACAGACGCCAAACGCCCCAAAAAAGATAAAAAATATTTGGTATCGACGCATTCGTAACAACCTGTCCTATAAATATGTCATATTAATTAACCTGTACGGTGAACGCTGTTAAAAAAAAATTTTTAAATCAAAGAATTGCGATTTTTGTTCATCCTACAGCACATAAAATGGAATAAAAAGCGATCAAAAACTCATATAAACGCCAAATTTGTACCAATTAAAACATCAGTTCAGCCAAAAAAAAAAAACGTCTCTGTATATGGAAAAATAAAAAAGTTATGGATCTCAGAAGACAGCGATGCATAAAAATTGTTTTAGACAATAAAACCCCTTTTTTTTTTTAAAGTGCTTCAACATAAAAAAAACTATATATATTGGGTATCGCCGTAATCATATCCAGCCACAGAGTAATGCTAACTTGTCCTGGATACTGCACAATGAGCGCTGTTAAAAATAAAATAAAAAAACACTCCTATGATTGCAGCATTTTTGTCACACTGCCTTCCAAAAAACGGGTTTAAAACTGATCAGAAAGTCTTGTCCTCAAAAAAATTATACCAATAAAAACATCAACTCATCCCACAAAAAACATCTCCCTACACAGCTCCGTACACAGAAAAATAAAAAAGTTATGGATCTCAGACTGTGGCAATGCAAAAACGTGTTTTCTTTTTGAATAAAAGTGTTTTTATTGTGTAAAAGCAGTAAAACATGAAAAAAATATACAAATTTGGTATCACTGTAATTGTATTGACCTGCTGAGTATAGCTAGCATGTCATTTATACTGCACGGTGACCGCTGTAAAAAATAAAAATAAAAAACACTACCAGGAAATCTTTATTTTGTTCAAAATGCCTTACAAAAACCTTAATAAAAAGGGATCAAAGCGTCATAATAACGATGTCAACTCATCCTACAAAAAACAAGCCCATAATCATCTCCGTATACAGAAAAATAAAAAGCTATGGTTGTCAGAATAGGACAAAATAAAAAACCAATTTTTTATAGACCTATTTCTATGTTGTAAAAGTCATAAAACATAAAAAACTATATAAAATTATTAATACATAAAATCATTGTAATTATACCAACCCCCATAGTAAAGTTATCCTGTTACTTATCCAGTATGGCGAACATTGTAAGAATGAAGCCCAAAAAACAATGGCGGAACTGCGTTTTTGCCTTCCATTTTCATAGTCCAATACTGAAAAAAAACTACACCTGTGCGCCCAAAATGCACAGTACACCCCTAGATGAGATCCCTGAGCGTTGTTGAATCCAAAATGGGGCGACTTCTGGAAGGTTTCACCTGTTCTGGTACTTTGGGGGCTTTGCAAATGCAACATGGCCCCACCAAAATCTGCGTTCCAAAAGCCAAATAGCGCTCCCTCCCTTGTATCCCCTGCCATGTGCACAAACAGCAGTTTACACCCACATGTAGGGTATTGCCGAACTTGGAAGAAATTGCGTGACAAAATTTTGGGTGCTTTTTTTCCAGGATTATTTGTAAAAATGAAACATTTTCAGCTAAGTTTGTTGGAAAAAAAATAACATTTTTAATTTTCACAGCTTAACACAAAAAAAAAAAATTGTGAAACACCTGTGGGGTCGATATACTCACGGCACTCCTGAATATATTCCTTAAGAGGTGTAGATTCCAATATGGGGTCTTTTTAGGGGTGTTTATTAAGTTTTAGCACCTTAGGGCGTCTGCAAACCTGAAATGGCACCTAAATAAAATCGTAAATGAGAGCCCAGAGTCCGGTAGGCGCTCCTCCTACTCTGGGGCTTGTGGTTGAGCCAAATCGCGCACTAGGCTCACATATGGGATATCTCTGAAAACGGCACAATCTGAGGAATCAATATTAAGTTGCAATTCCCTGATCACATCTACTGTGTTCTTGTGAATAATCGATAAAAAATAAAAATCTGCAAAAAAGTGCAATTTTTCACGATTCTTTTATATTTTTCACAAATAAGGACTTTTTGGACCAAAATTGCTTACTATCTTACAGCACAATGTGTCAGGAGAAAACAGTCTCTGAATCACATGGATAGGTTAAAGTGTCAAAAAGTTATTGTCATGTGGGATTGTGTGGGTGCCGTCGCCCCCCGCGGCCGCCCCTCTGCCCGGTCCATGACGCAGGTTCACTTACCCGTCCACGCTCCTGTGCTCTCTGCTCCTGCCTGTCTCGGGCGCCGCGCGCATACCCGCTGCTTAGGGAGCGCGCGACGGCTGGTCTGGATTTAAAGGGCCAGCGTCCCGGTAATTGGTCTATTGCCGGCCGCTGGTCCTATATAAGGAATACGCCCCCAGCACTCTCTGCCAGTTCGTTGGTGTGCGTTACCTAGTCTAGAGAGTGTTGGAAGTCCTGTCTGATTATCCGTGTACCAGTCCGTCCGCTACGTTTCCTGACCTTGCCTTTTTGCCGCCTGCCCTGACCTTCTGCCTGTCTCTGACCATGAACCATTCCGCCCGTCCTGACCTCCTGCCTGTCCCCTACTACGCCTCTGGATTTCGATTCTGTACCACGCATTACCCCAGCCGCCATCGCAAGCAAGTCACGTCGGGGGAAGCTACCTGATAGCCTCACGCCGCAGCAAGTGCATCCCGCTTTGCATGGCTTTATTATCATCGCTTGCGGAGGTCCAGCGAATCCACCATACCCGTTACAGTACGAACTGGCCATGGATTCCATCAGGGTACCTCTGCCCGAACTCCGGGACGTCGCGACGGACGTCGCTCAGCAGAGCCAGCGTATTAACCAGCTAGCGGCCATGATGCAGAACCTTCCGGCCCGTCTACCTCCGCCTGCGGCCGCTTCCGCCGCGCCTGCACCAGTTGCTCCTGCTCCGGGACCATCTCTGCATCTGCCGCTTCCCTCACGCTATGATGGAGACCCGAAGAAGTGCAGAGGCTTCATCAGTCAATGCTCCATCCACATCGAGATGTTGGGAGCCGGCAGGCCTACTTCAGCCACTTCCCATTCCCACTCAACCCTGAACCAACATTTCGATGGACTTCATAACTGACCTCCCTCCGTCGTCTGGCAACACCATTATTTGGGTGATTACGGATCGCTTTTCCAAAATGGCGCATTTCGTCCCATTGCCAGGGCTGCCATCTGCCTCCCGCCTGGCTGAGATATTCTTCCTTCATGTGTTTCATCTGCATGGACTCCCTCAGCAAATTGTCTCGGTCCGGGGAGTTCAATTTGTCTCCAGGTTTTGGCGAGCCCTGTGCAACCAACTTCAGGTGAAGCTCGACTTCTCTTCCGCCTACCACCCGCAGACGAACGGCCAGGTGGAGAGGGTCAACCAAGTCTTGGGATGTTACCTTCGCCATTTCGTCTCGGCACGTCAAGATGATTGGTCCAATTTACTGCCATGGGCGGAGTTCTCTTATAACTCCCTTGAGTCCGAGTCCGCGGGGGTCTCTCCCTTCTACATCGTGTATGGCCTGCATCCCAGCCCTCCTCTTCCTCTGGCAACCTCCTCTGAGGTCCCGGCGGTGGATGCACTGGTTCAAGACTTGAAGGCCATCTGGTCCCAGACCCGTCAGTCGCTGCTCCGTGCTTCCGAGCGCATGAAGACTCAAGCGGACAAAAGAAGAAGCCCGCCTCCGGTTTTCTCCCCAGGTGACAAGGTGTGGCTCTCCTCTAGATATGTCCGCCTTAAGATGCCTTCTCACAAACTGGGACCCCGTTTCCTGGGACCCTTTGAGGTCATCAGCCGCATCAACCCGGTGTCATACAAACTCCGGCTCCCTCCTACGATGAGAATCCCCAATTCGTTTCATGTCTCCTTACTGAAACCCCTGGTCCTTAATCGGTTTTTCCAGAAGGCTGTTCGTCCGCTGTCGGTGGCTGCTGCGCCCAATGTCTGCGAGGTCCTGGGTATTCTGGGCATGAGGAGAACTAGGGGAAAGCGATACTTCCTGGTGGACTGGAAGGGGTTCGGCCCCGAAGAGAGGTCTTGGGAGCCGGAGGAGAATATCCTGAACCGCAGCCTCATCCAGAGATTTCTCCAATCCAGTAAGAGAGGGGGGCCCAAGAGGGGGGGCCCAAGGGGGGGGCTACTGTCACGGACGCCCCTGCGACCACTGTCCCGGGTCGCAGGCGCGCCCGTGCTCCTACACCGAGCGGAGCCCCGTCCCGCACGTCGGGTTCGGGGTCCGCTCACCTCCCCGTCCCCGCCGGCGTTCACTTACCCGGCCGCGCTCCTGCTCAGTCTGTCTCCGTCTCCCGGCGCGTGGCTCCGCCCCTAGGGGCGCGCGCGCCGGCAGTTTGAATTTAAAGGGGCAGTGCGCCGGTAATTGGTCATTGCCGGGCACTGCTCCTATTTAGTCCGGCCTCTTCCTGCCGGCCTTCGCCGGATCCTTTGTGTATATTCCGTTGGTGAAAGCTTCCTAAAGTGTTCCTGTCTTGCCTTGCCGTGTACCGACCGTCTGCTTACGTCTACCGTCTACGAACCTTGCCGCCTGCCCTGACCTCCTGCTTGTCTACCGTCTACGAACCAGAGCCGCCTGTCCTGACCTCCTGCCCATCCACGACTACGAGCCTGCCTGCCGATCCTGTACCTCGTTACCCTTGGCCGCCACCGCAGGCAAGCCCCGCCAGTGGTAGTGACCTGGTGGACTCCCGCCGCAGCAAGACCATCCCGCTTTGCGGCGGGCTCTGGTGAATACCGGGACCCACTTAGATTCCACTCCCTGATGTGGGCTTACGCTATCGCCTGCGGTGGTCCAGTGGATCCACCTCCTGACCGTTACACCTACCGAGCGGGCAAAGGTGGCCTTCATAATTAGCCTCCTAACGGGCGAACCTCTGGCCTGGACCACTCCGCTTTGGGACCGAGGACATCCGCTGACGGCAAATATACAAACCTTCCTCCAGGGCTTCCGCACCATCTTTGAGGAACCTGGCCGCACCTCCTCCACTGCCGCAGCTCTGCTCCATCTCCATCAGGGGGACTCCACTGTGGGTCACTACTCCGTGCAGTTCCGCACCCTAGCCTCTGAGCTGGACTGGAATAATGAGGCTTTGCTGGTCGGGACTTGCCATCTGCTCTGGACGACTTGATGCGGTTAGCTACCCGAATCAACATTCGGTTTACCGAGAGACCACAAATCTCTGCCTCCAACGGGAGATCGCCCTACCACGCCGGCTACCTCGTCTGGCTCCCGTGTTCCAACGACCTCCCCTTCCTCCGCCATTGGTTACTGCGGACGAACCCATACAGGTCAAGAAAGCCCACCTGACCCAGGAGGAACGCTCGCAGCGTCGTCAGAGGCAGCTGTGCTTCTACTGTGGCAGTTCTGGCCACTTAATTCGGGACTGTTCGGTGCGCCCGGGAAACCCTCACCTAGGGCTCGCAGGGGAGGCATCCCTAGGTGTCCGTGCGGTCTCTCCCCATCTGACCATTCCCGTACTGTGTGGAATTTCGCCGGACAGCACCTTTCAAGCCACCGCTTTTCTTGATTCGGGGTCCACTGGAAATTTTGTCAGCCAAGCTCTGGTGTCCAAGTTTCGTCTCCCGGTGACCCTTTTGCAGAAACCCATGTTCATCTCCTCCGTCAGTGGCGAATGCCTAAAGGACGCTATACGATTCTGCACTGCGCCCCTCACCTTGCAGATAGGCGCCCTACACAAGGAGACTCTGAAACTTCTTGTTCTGCCTCGCTCCTCTTCTGAAATCCTCCTGGGTCTCCCTTGGTTGCAAGACCATGCTCCGACCTTAGACTGGAACACGGGCGAAATTATCCGTTGGGGTCCCGCATGCCACTCGCGATGCCTGCCTGCACTCCGTCCAGCTCTACGACTCGCCTCTGTAAAGCCTATGAAGCCTCTGCCGGTCCTGCCTCCTCCGTACCAGGATCTGGCCGACATCTTTTCCGAAAGACAGGCCGAAAGTCTGCCCCCGCACCGGCCTTTCGACTGTCCTATTGACCTGCAACCCGGTACTACTCCTCCCCGAGGCACAGTCTCTCCTCTCTCTGTCCCGGAAACTAAAGTCATGTCGGAATATATCCAGAAGAATCTCCGTAAAGGCTTCATACGCAAGTCTTCCTCGCCTGCGGGGGCCGGTTTCTTCTTTGTTGAAAAGAAAGATGGTACTCTCCGGCCCTGTTTCGATTATCGGGGACTTAACAAAATCACAGTAAAAAATCTATATCCCCTGCCTTTAATCTCAGAGCTTTTTGATCGCCTACGTGGCGCAATTTTTTTTCCAAGTTGGACTTACGTGGAGCATACAACTTGATTCGTATCCGTGAAGGCGACGAGTGGAAGACGGCCTTTAATAACCGGGATGGCCATTTTGAATATCTTGTCATGCCATTTTGCCTCTGCAATGCTCCGGCGGTGTTCCAGAATTTCTTCAATGAGATATTCGCGATCTCCTCTACGTCTGTGTTATCGTTTACCTAGATGACATCCTAATCTTCTCTCCAGATCTAGAGACTCACTGCCACCAAATTCGCCAGGTACTCAAACGTCTCCGGGATCACCGGTTATATGCCAAACTGGAGAAATTCCTGTTTGAACGCACCTCGTTGCCCTTCCTGGGGTACATCGTCTCGGATCAGGGTCTCCAGATGGATCCCTCTAAGCTGTCTGCAGTCTTACAGTGGCCTCGACCAGTGGGCCTTCGTGCTATCCAATGTTTTCTGGGGTTTGCGAATTATTACAGACAGTTCATTCCGCACTTCTCCACGCTCGTGGCCCCGCTGGTGGCACTTACGAAGAAAAATGCCAACCCCAAATCCTGGCCTCCAGAAGCTCAAGAAGCCTTCGAGCGCCTCAAGTCAGCATTTGCTTCAGCTCCTGTTCTGTCTCGCCCGGACCCGCAGCGTCCGTTCGTCCTTGAGGTGGACGCCTCCTCAGTGGGTGCAGGCACTGTCCTCTTACAGAAAACTTCCTCTGGGAAACTGCGTACTTGTGGCTTCATCTCAAAAACCTTCACCCTAGCCGAGCGTAATTATATGATTGGCAATCGCGAACTACTGGCCATAAAGTTAGCCCTAGAAAAATGGCGGCACTTGCTGGAGGGGGCTCGCCATCCCATCGAGATCTTCACCGATCACAAAAACCTCCTTTATCTCCAGTCTGCTCAACGACTAAATCCTCGACAAGCTAGGTGGTCACTCTTCTTCGCCTGCTTTGACTTTTTCCTTCACTTTCGGCCAGCTGAGAAGAACGTCGGGGCGGATGCCCTTTCTAGATCCTCGGACACTGTGGGCTTAGAGCAACCTCTGCAGCACATAATTCCTCCGGAACGTCTCCTCACGGCGGCCCCCCTGGATCTTCAACATCTACCTCCTGGGAAGACCTAAGTCCGCCCTGCCATGCGGCCTCGAATCCAGAAGTGGGTACACTCTTCTCGAACAGCTGGCCATCCTGGAGTAAATAAGTGTCTGCAATTAATCTCTCGCTATTATTGGTGGCCCACACTCGCTCAAGATGTTAGAGACTTCGTCTTGGCCTGTACCTCCTGTGCCCGTAACAAAGTCCCTCGCCTCAGACCCGCGGGTCTGCTTCTGCCTCTCCCGGTGCCAGAAAAGCCTTGGTCCCATATAGCCATGGACGTTGTTACCAACCTCCCGGCCTCTCCGGGTAACACGGTCATTTGGGTGGTGACTGATAGGTTCTCAAAGATGGCTCATTTTGTTCCTCTGCCCGGGTTACCGTCCGCTCCTCAGCTGGCCCAGCATTTTTATATCACATTTTTCGGCTACATGGGCTCCCTTTGCATATCGTCTCTGATAGGGGGGTCCAGTTTGTGTCAAAATTCTGGCAGGCTCTGTGTGCTCAGTTGCAGGTTCAGCTAGACTTCTCGTCTGCATAACACCCTCAAACCCATGGGCAGGTAGAGAAGGTCAACCAAGTTTTAGGTACCTACCTACGACATTTTGTATCCGCCCGTCAGGATAACTGGTCTGACCTCCTCCCCTGGGCGGAATTCTCGTATAATTACCTAGACTCGGAGTGCGCTGGAGCCTCTCCCTTTTTTATTGTGTTTGGGCTACATCCCCGCCTACCTCTCCCTCTGCCTACCTCGTGTCGCATTCCTGCTGTGGATGCCCAAGTACGGGACATCAAGGCACTCTGGCAAGTCACACGACAGGCCCTTCTACGGGCCTCCACTCGCACCAAAGTTAAGGCCGACAGGTACCGTAGACGTCCGCCTCTATTCAAGCCGGGCGATAGAGTGTGGTTGTCCGCTAAATATATTCGCTTCAAGATGCCGAGTTACAAGTTGGGCACTAAGAATCTGGGCCCTTTTGTGTTCCTTCGGCAACTGAACCTGGAGTCCAACAAGCTCCGCATGCCTCCTACTCTGCGTATCCCGAATGCCTTCCATGTTTCGCTCCTCAAGCCTGTGGTGCTGAATCGCTTCTCCCGTGGATCTGTCTCGCCTTCTCCTGTAGTCAACGCTGATAGCATCTTTGAGGTCATGGAGGTGCTAGCGTAGAGGACAGTGAGGGGGAAGCGGTTGTTTCTGATTGACTGGAAGGGGTTCGGGCCAGAGGAGCATTCGTGGGAACCTGAGGCTAATCTATCACCTGACCTCCTCTCTAAATTCCGTAAAAAGAGGGGGAGACCTAAGGGGGAGGGGGGTACTGTCATGGGGGATGGCGCGGGTGCCGTCGCCCCCCGCGGCCGCCCTCTGCCCGCAGGGGGTCCGGCGCGGGTGCCGCGGCTCCCCGCGACCATCCCCCTGCTGCCCGGTCCCTGACGCTGGCTCACTTACCCCTCCACGCTCCTGTGCATGCTGCTCCTGCTTGTCCCGGCCGCCGCGCACGTAACCGCTGCTTAGGCACGCGTGCGACCGCTGGTCTGGATTTAAAGGGGCAGTTGCCTTGAAACGCGTAAGCTTCATTCATCTCCCCTGTGCATATTTGCCGTTTTATTTTAATGTTACTCAATAAATATTGGATTTTTTATTGGCCTTTGGACTGCTGGACCATACGTATGTGCTTGCTGTAGTGCTATCTCCCGAGCCCGAAGGGTCCCTGCAGCATACTGGATCACGGTGAGCTGACTTTTTTTCTATTTAGTGTTAGAAGTCCTGTCTGATTATCCGTGTATCCGTGTACCAGTCTGTCCGCTACGTTTCCTGACCTTGCCTGTTTGCCTCCTGCCCTGACCTTCTGCCTGTCTCTGACCATGACCCTCTGCCGCCCGTCCTGACCTCCTGTCTGTCCCCGACTATGCCTCTGAATTTAGATTCTGTGCCATGCATTACCCCACCCACCATCGCAAGCAAGTCACGTCAGGGGTAGCGACCTGGTAGCCTCACGCCGCAGCAAGTCCATCCCGCGTTGCGGCGGGCTCTGGTGAATACCGGGGGCTACTTAGACTCCGCTCCCGGGCGTGGCTTAACCATCATCGCTTGTGGTGGTCCAGCGAATCCACCATACCCGTTACAGTTATTCTCACGTACAGTGACACATGCCAGATTTCAATGGGGCTCTGTCAGAGAGACCAAAACTGGCTCCGGCGTTAAGGGGTTAAAACAAAGCATGCTATGGATGTGGTATTTTTTTCAGACACTTTAGGGCATTTTTCTACCATAGACCTTCATATTCCTGCTCAAAAAATGTAATAATGCCTGTTGCTTTTTTTATGTAATTTTTTTGGCTTTCATCCACATTACATGTCATGTCATTTAAAGATGAATCACTGAATCACATAGTCCAGGAATAACATAATTTATTATGGTAAAAAGAAAACTGAAAAATGGAAATTAAAATACGCAGGTACTTTTAATATATTGAAGCACATTTATTAATACTATCTTATATTCAGTTTAAACTTAGACTAGACAGCCTGCTAATCTCAGGGGCCCACTATGCCGAGGGGCCCACCAGCGGTATTTTCTTGGTTCCTTGTAGGTCAGTCCGAGCCTGTGTGTACCACTTAGTTGGCTTAGTTTGTGCCAATAATTGTGTCAATAATTGTGCACACAGCAACGCACATAAAACCAACTCATTTTCCATTTACCAGCGCTACTTTTCACAAAGCCACAACTCTTTTGTCAGCTGTCACACAAAACTGTGGGAAAACTGCCTGAAGCACATAATAATGTGGTATGCTGCAATTATACAAGTATTTTGTAACAGATTGCACCAGAATTTCTAGGAATCTGCGATGTTAGATGTCCCTCATTATTTTGTACAACCAGTACATAAAACGCATAAAAAACTTGTGAAACATTGAAAAAATAGTAAACTTATATAAGCTATTAATGTAATATATACAGAAACAAGAAGATGCTTTTATTGTCATCCTACAAGTAAATGTATATTTGCTAAAGGAAGGACTGTCATGGAAAAATAAGAAATAGTAACAATTTAAAAAATGATGTTATCAGATATTAGAGAATTTCTCAAATACGTAATATTCGCCAAATATTTAGCAAAAATCGTTTCGACCAGAATGTATTCGCAGCGAATCGCGTTAAAAACAGCTATTTCCTGGCTGTGGAGAGCCTTAGGCTATGTCTACATTGCAGTGGACAAAAAACGACCTGAAAAAGAATTAATATAAACGTTCATGAAACTGAGTTTTCTGTCCACTGCCTGTCAAAAGCAGCTGAAAAAACGTCCGTTTTTTGGTGCGTTTTTCGTTTTTTGGAGCGTTTTTTTGAAGCGTCTTTGCTCTGCTTTTTAATGTATGCACAAATTAAGCCATTAGATGTAAGCTACACCCTACAGGTGGAGTTAACATGTTAAGTATAAGACTCTCGGTTCACCGTGAACCGAGAGTCTCAAAGTTTTTTCATGTATGATAGATAGCATAAATGCTTCTTTAACATGTTAAGTAGTCACTTCCTTTAGATCACTGTAGCCATTGTGAACACATTGTCCATTGTGTGCTGCCGCTGCGTGCTACTGCTTTATTAAATTTTGCACCAGATTCTTGCACCAAAATCCACAAAAACCCACGTTATCTTTCCATACAGCAAGATAACTGTATTAGCATCAAAATCTGTAAAGAAAAGGATTTTAGTGCCAAACTCCCAAAAAACGTATTATTGCGCCAAATTTCGTAAAAAAAATATATTTTTAGTGTCAGAAGCGAGATCAGTTTATTAGCGCCAAAATTTTTAAAGATTTTGAACTAAGCCCCCAAACCCGTCAAAAATCGGATTCTGGCGCCGAAATCCGTAAAAAATGTATTTATTTGCATCAAAAGCTAGATCACTTTATTAGCGCCAAAATCTATAAAGATACGGATTTTTGCCTCAAAAGCCATAAAAAATGGATTCTTGCGCCAAAATCCGTAAAAAACGTATTTTTGCCGTCAGAAGCAAGATAACGTTATTAGCGCCAAAATCAGATAAAAAAATGATTTTAGTGTCAAAAAAAACATAAAAAAACGGATTTTTGCGACAAAAACCGTATTTTTAGCGTCAGAGGCGAGATAACGTTATTGGCGCTAAAATCTGTAAAAAAAATTATTTTAGTGCCAAAAAACATAAAAAAACGAATTCTTGCGCCAAAATCCGTAAAAAACTTATTTTTGCCGTCAGAAGCGAGATAACGTTATTAGCCCCAAAATCTGTAAAAAAAATTATTTTAGCGTCAAAAAACGTAAAAAACGGATTTTTGCGCCAAAATCCGTAAAAAACGTATTTTGGCGTCAGAAGCGAGATTACGTTAGTAGCGCCAAAATCAGTAAAAAAAAATTATTTTAGTGTCAAAAAACGTAAAAAAACGTATTTTTGCGCCAAAATCCGTAAAAAAACGTATTTTTAGCGTCAGAGGCGAGATAACGTTATTGGCGCTAAAATCTTTAAAAAAATTATTTTTGGCAATTAACGGAAAAAAACGGATTTTTGCGCCAAAATGCGTAAAAAACTTATTTTTGCCGTCAGAAGCGAGATAATGTTATTAGCGCAAAATCAGTAAAAAAAATTATTTTAGTGTCAAAAAACGTAAAAAACGTATTTTTGCGCCAAAATCCGTAAAAAAAAAACTTATTTTTAGCGTCAGAGGCGAGATAACGTTATTGGCGCTAAAATCTGTAAAAAAAAAATATTTTAGTGCCAAAAAATGTAAAAAAACGTATTTTTGCACCAAAATGCGTAAAAAACTTATTTTTGGCGTCAGAAGCGAGAAAACGTTATTAGCGCCAAAATCAGTAAAAAAAAATTATTTTAGTGTCAAAAAACTTATTTTTGCGCCAAAATCCGTAAAAAAACTTATTTTTAGCATCAGAGGCGAGATAACGTTATTGGCGCTAAAATCTGTAAAAAAAATTATTTTAGTGCCAAAAAACGTAAAATAACGGATTCTTGCGCCAAAATCCGTAAAAAAACGTATTTTTGCCGTCAGCGGCGAGACAGCGTTATTAGCGGCAAAATCTGTAAAAAAAAATTATTTTTGTGCCAAAAAACGTAAAAAATGGATTCTGGGGCCAAAATCTGTAAAAAACTTATTCTGACGCCAAAATCCGTAAAAAACGTATTTTCATCATCAGTAGCAAGGTAACTTTATTAGCACCAAAATATGTTTAGAAAAGGAGTTTAGCATCAAAATCTGTAAGAAACCAGATTCGGACGCCAAAATCTGTAAATAACGTATTTTTAGCGAAAAAATATGAATTGTGCAAAAATTGTTAGCGACCAAAGCATAATCATTTGATTACAAAAGGTACAAAAAAGGACTCATCAGAAACTAGTATGCAGATTTGATAATGAATAACCTTTGTTACACCCACTATAGGTGGGACTTGGGTCTCCTGGGAGGGTTTTCATGGAAAAATCGCGGCAAAAAACGCAGCGAAAACGCGCCAAAAAACGCGCCAAAAGACGTCCGGGGCTTTACATAGACTCCTGTAGTAAATTTTCTGCCCTGTACTGGCGTTTTTTAGAGCATGTTGCAAAATACGACCAGTGAAAAAAACGAGCAGAAAAAAGAAGCTCAGTGTAGACAGCAGGAGGGTTTTACAATAGAGTCTATGGGAGATGATTACAGTCGCTTTTCCAGCGTTTTTAGAAAACGAAAAACGCTGAAAAAACTGACTTTTTTTCTGTGCAGTGTAGACATAGCCTTAAAGGAGTTGTCTCATTATGAGCTTTCAGCCTGTCAGTGAGCCTGGTAAGTTGAACTGAGGGGCGTGTTTCTTGGTCTGTCTCTTCTGCTCCCTCTCCCCCCCCCTCCCATCAGCACACAGGCAGCTATGTAACTTCTATACAGGGGGTGAGGGGGTTTGCTGCCAGAGTTCACCCTGTGTGTGCCTGCCTAGGTCTGTTGCAGGAGAGGGCTGATCTATGAGTGTAGAGAGGTCTGTGAAGCTGCTGTGTATGCTAATAGCAGAGGGGATGCATGTGTTCCTATATCCCCTGCTTAGCTTACAAGTCTCCACATCTCCAGCAACAACAAGGGAAGTGTTACTATACTCAGGATGTCTCACTAATACAGGAGAGCATAAAGTATTCACATGCCTGATCTGTATAGTATTAGTATAGTCACAGTTCCAAAGACATATCATGATTATAGTAACACACAGGGTCACTGCTGTCACATCTATCTGTGTAGAGAGCAGGAGGAAGCAGGGACACACAGGGTTAATCCAGGCAGCAGGGACATAGAAGCCAGAGTCCTCCCTCCCCCCTCCCTCTACTACAGAAGCATTCTGTGCGGGAGGGGCTCTCTGCTCCGACCTGTCTTCAAAGACTGAGGAGTCATAAAGACCTGACAGCCAGTAAGATAAGGATCAACAGGTCGGCTGCTATAGAGATTTGAGGAGCTGATGCACTCCTGCTAACAGGGCTAACTCAAAATCAGTAGGACATTTGTAATGAACATATATTGCAAAGCTGCTTGTTTTTTAAAGATCTTTTAATTAAAACCCAATTATTGTAGCGAGACAACCCCTTTAAGCTGTTGTAGAACGTTGTGCCATGCTCAAATATGCATAGGGAGCGTGGTTGGATCATCATACAATGCTGTGTTTTAGTATGACACGCAGATGACTGCCGCCGCTATTAGAATCGCTTCACACTTCACTTCTCTGGTCAGTTACGGCGGCAAAACTGACCCAAGCACTGACGTGCGAAGGCAGCCGGACAGGGTAATGTCAGCGCAAGCCAGAAAAAAATGAGCAGAGGGGCAAGAGCCCACCATAGCGTCAAAGAGCGCACTCCTTTTACACCGCCATCAGATGATTCCAAAGATTATGACAGAACCTGTTATGTTAAATGCTGATACATGTAGAGACCCCCAGAAAGAATGATGAGGGTGTCGGCAGTAATTTTGCATTGATGTGACTGATCATTTTGCGCTTCCTTTGATCCGTCAGTGTCCGCTTTCAAGCGGTCAACATTCCATCAATATTGTTAAAGCCAAAAACAAACAGGAGTTGATCCAAAACATAGATGATGAGTAAATGGGATATCTGCATGTCTTCTGTGTTTTATATTCACTCCTGCTTTTGTCTACCTATTCACTAGACCAGGGGCGTCGCTAGGCAGTATCATTCGGGGCAGAAGCCCCGGATGTAAAGCCTTCTGCTCCGAATGATTAGTCTCCTCACTCTCTCTGCTCACTGCAGTGAGAAGCTCCGCCCACCTCCAGAGCCTCAGCACTCAGAGAGCAGCCCCTCCTCCTCTTCTGTGCTCCCTGCTCAGCCCTCCCCTGGAGCTACAGCACCAACAGCAAGGTTCCCTGCCTGCTTCTGACGGCTCCTGCAGCAGATCGTCGGCCCCATCACTAAAGGAAACCAGAAGGAGTTTTTTGGTTTCCTCAAGACTTCCAGAGCTGCCTGAACAGCCCAGGAGCTTCTAAGACCCCAGTGACCCTGCATAAGGTATGTCCTGAGGCAGGATGGAGGGCTATGCCTCCACCTCACATGTCTATGCTCATATACTGGACCTGTGTCACAGAGGTCCAGTAATTAGTATATACAATACACATAGGGACAGTATTATACACAAATGTAACACGGGGAAAAATTACTGGACATGTGTATATACTGTTCCTGTGTGTATATTACTATATATATATATATATATACACCCACTATATATATATATATTATATTATAAAATATATAAAAATATATAGAAAATATATACACACACACCACACACATGTACAGTATATACATGTATAATACTTATCTGGGTGTTATATTTGAGTATATACTGTCATATTTGGCATCACCGTGTGCGTATCAACCCAGTCCTATAAAACTGATATTTTACCCCCCTCCATAAAGCACTGTACAAATTTTTGTTTTAAAAAAAAAAACATTTTTTGTTCATCCCACGAACAAGAAATTGAATAAAAGCAATCAAAAAGTCCCATGAGCCTCAGTACAGTACCAATGAAAAAAATTTTATGGCTATTAAATGGTATGAATTGGGTTATTGCTGTAATCGTGTTTAGCCCCACTTTAAGTGCTTTTAAAAAAAAAAATTAAAAAACACTACCAGGATTTTTTATACACTTTGCCTCATAAAATTTGGAATACAAGGTGATCAAAAAACAAAATATTGCCCAAAATGGAAACCAGTAAAAATGTCTGCTCATCCTGCACAAAATAAGCCTTTACAGGGCTCTATCAACATAATTGAAAAAAAAGAGTTATAGATGAAAAAAGAAAAAAAATGGAAAACAGCTGGTCATTTTGGAGTTAAATTTACATCACACATATACCGTTTTTGGTCAGACTTATAAGAGGCACTTTTGTGCCCCCAAAATTTTTGGGAAGAAAATGAGGGTGCAACCTATATTTTGAATCCAGCAGGAGTTAGGAGTGGGGACAATGGCTGTAGGCCGTGGGTGGGAGGATGGGGTATGTGGTCGGATACCATCAGCAAGGGAGTCAAGAGCAGAGTCTCTGCGGGCTGGAAGCTAGCGGGGGGGTTTAATTATCCCCTTCATGCATATGGATGTGCCTGAAAAATCTAAATGGCATGAGGATGTTTTAAAGCGGGCTCACACGCTGAGCCACTCTATGCGTTGCGGGACAGGGGGCTGTTCCTTACACTCACCGCTAACAAAGGGCCCGTGCCCCGAATGTTTTAAAACCCTAGCAACGCCCCTGCACTAGACAATGCTGATACAAACAAAAGACCATGTCATACAGGCCTTTCGGCTTCTCCGAAGACACAATCGGTTGTGTTTGTCCTTTTTTATTCCTTCTGACAGATGAAAAGAAGGGGAAAAACAAACATAGTGGCAACGTCATAGAGTGGAGGAGGGTGGAAAAAGCATTAGGAAACTACAGGGTGGTCGAGTGAGAGATGATTAGTTGGCAGCAGCATGAATAGGCCACAGAGTGGCACAATGACAGAGTGTGGAGATGGCAGCAGCATGATTAGGCCACAGTGTGGAACAATGACAAATCAAATTGAGGAGGTGGCAACAACATGAGTAGGCCACAGAATGGAAAGTGACAGGTTGTGGAGGTGGCAGCAACATGAGTAATCCACAGAGTGGCACAATGACAGATTGTGGAGGTGGCAGCAACAATGACACAGTGTGGAGGTGGCAGCAGCATGAGTAGACCACAGAGTGGCAAGTGACAGATTGTGGAGGTGGCAGAAACATGAGCAGGCCACAGAGTGGCACAATGACACAGTGTAAAGGTGGCAGCAGCACAGCAGCGCATCAGGCTGGAAAAGTGGCACAATGGCAGATTGAGGACCGGTGGTGGCAGCATCAAAAGGCTATATAATGGCCTACTGAAGAGTGGGGAGATGGGTGGCAATCTCAGTCTCTGGATAAGATGGTGGGTGGTAGATGGAGCAGCTGGCAGCAGATGTGAGGTATCAGGCGGGTGGCAGCATCAGAATAGTCGCTACGGCAGGTAGCCAGAAGAATCCAGACTCATTTCTTAAAATTTTGGTGAGGCGTTATGGCTGATTTAATCTAAAGCCTGATTCATCTGGTCAAAGGTTAGTCTCTCCACGTTTCGGGTGGACAAGCGAGTTCTCCTTGGGGTAACTATTGGCCGGGCTGGACAGCTTCTCCAGTGCAAACTCGGCAAGTTGCAGCCACAAATCCAGCATGGCTGCCCAGTAGTCCAGCAGATCTCCAATATTGGGTGGCAGAGTGCTGTCCAAGTAGGCCACCACCTGCTGGTTCAGGGTCTGCTCCAGGTGCTGCTGCTGGTGAGTACCTTCCTCACTAGGCGGGTGAAATAAGCTGCTCATCAACAACTCCAGACTCATGTTGCTGCTGATGGAGCAGGTATTGCTCCTACCCTCCCACATCCCCACAGCAGCTGTGGCAGTGGTACGTGAGTGATGAGGAACCCCCCGGGGCAAGGGCCTGTCAGAGGATGGACAGTGGCACAGATAGGCAGTGGCCAACTGACTACCTAGGATTTCTCTATAGTACTTGAGTTTTTCCTCCCTCTCAACAGGGGAAAAAAGGCTCCCATTTTGGACCAGTAGCGAGGGTCCAAGAGGGTGGGGAGCCAGAAGTCATCCCTCTGCCGGATGGTAACTATTCAGCTGTCACTACCCAGGCAAATCAGCATGCACTGGGCTATTTGTGCAAGTGACTCTGAGGGAACTCCCCCTGCCTCCATCTCCACTTATACTGCACATTTGTGTTTTGGGTCATTCCTTGTTTCCTCATTCCCTTACCCCACGTCTCCAGTCCCCTGACCAGACAAATTTTGCAGCATCTGTTCCAGGACATGAAGCAGTGGAATGACGTTATTCATCCTGTAGTTCTGGCGACTGACAAATAACATGACCTTCTCAAAGGGCCTGAGTAAGCGACAGGTGTCACGCATGAGCTGTCACTGGCTGACATCAAAATTACACAGGGGAGTACTCCTATCCGCTTGGATCCTCAAGAAATCATTAATGGTCTTTCTCTATTCATAGAGTCGGTCCAACATATGGAGGCTGGAATTCTAACGGGTGGAAACATCTCATATCAGCCTATGTTGGGGGAGGCCGTTCTGCCGCTACAGCTCAAGGAGGGTGTGCTTGGTTGGTGCTGTAGGAATGGCTGAAGTGCATGCACAGCTTCTTGTCCATTTTTAGAACGTCTTCCAGCTGGGTGGAAGATTTGAGGAACCGTTTGACAACCAAATTAAACATGTGTGCCATGCAGGGAGCATGGCTCATCAATCCTCAGCGCAGCGCAGACACCATGTTCCTTCCATTGTCTGTCATTATGGTTCCGATTTTCAGTTGTCGCAGAGAAAGCCATACATTGAGCAGTTCCTCCCCTGTGTGACTTAGTTCGCCCATGAAAACCAGGTGTAGAACTGCTTGACACCGCCGTGCCCTGCACATGTGGTGTGATGGAGGAGCACTAAGACTTCTGGAGGCTGAGGTGTTGGAGGAGGCGCACATTCGCGCAGGATCAGCAGTTTGACATTGTGGAGGAGAAAGTGGCGTCTCCTGTCCAAGTTGCTGGTTTGGCTGGACAGGAATCACATTCACCCAGTGTTCCGTAAAGGACATGTACTGTCCCTGACCGTAGTTACAGCTCCACACATCCGCACTTTTGAAGACATCAACAGGCTCATGGACTGGCCCACCTTCTCTTCTACATATTTGTTCAGTGCTGGTACTGCCTTTTTCGAAAAGAAATGACGGCTTGGGACTCTCCACCTCGGCTCGGCACAAGCCATCAGTTCTCTGAACAGTGCAGAGTCCACCACTTGGAAAGGGAGAGACTGCAGTACCACCAACTTGGACAGGAGCACGGTCAGCTTCTGCACCTTAGGATGGTTGGATGCATACTGCTGTCTATTGGCAATTGCCTTGGTGACCGACTGCTGGCACCATGAGTGGGAAGGAGCATGAGCATCTGGACTGGTAGATGATGGGAAAGACAAACAGCTCCCTTCGGCAGAGCTGGTAGAGCCTTGACTGCCTGAAATGGCATGTGTGCCAATAGATGCTGCTGCTGTTGCTGCGGCAGGATGGACCACCACATTTGAGACACGTTTCTCCCAGGCCACTGGATGGTGATGCTGCTTACAGTGCCTTGCGAAAGTATTCGGCCCCATTGAACTTTTCAACCTTTTGCCACATTTCAGGCTTCAAACATAAAGATTTAACATTTTTATTTTTTTGTGAAGAATCAACAACAAGTGGGACACAATTGTGAAGTGGAACAAAAGTTATTGGATATTTTAAACTTTTGTAAAAAATAAGAAACTGAAAAGTTGAGCTTGCAAAATTATTCGGCCCCTTTACTTTCAGTGCAGCAAACTCACTCCAGAAGTTCAGTTAGGATCTCTGAATGATCCAATGTTGTCCTAAATGACTGATGATGATAAATATAATCCACCTGTGTGTGATCAAGTGTCCATATAAATTCACCTGCTCTCTGATAGTCTCATGGTTCTGTTTAAAGCGCAGAGAGCATCATGAATACCAAGGAACACACCAGGCCGGTCCGTGACACTGTTGTGGAGAAGTTTAAAGCCGGATATGGATACAAAAAGATTTCCCAAACTTCAAACATCCCAAGGAGCAGTGTGCAAGCGATCATATTGAAATGGAAGGAGTATCAGACCACTGCAAATCTACCAAGACCCGGCCGTCCCTCTAAACTTTCATCTCAAACAAGGAGAAGACTGATCAGAGATGCAGCCAAGAGGCCCATGATCACTCTGGATGAACTGCAGAGATCTACAGCTGAGGTGGGAGAGTCTGTCCATAGGACAACAATCAGTTGTACACAGATACAAATCTGGCTTTTATGGAAGAGTGGCAAGAAGAAAACCATTTCTCAAAGATATCCATAAAAAAATCTCTTTTAAAGTTTGCCACAAGCCACCTAGGAGACACCAAAACTGTGGAAGAAGGTGCTCTGGTCAGATGAAACCAAAATCAAAGTTTTTGGCCACAATGCAAAATGATATGTTTGGCATAAAAGCAACACAGTTCATCACCCTGAACACACCATCCTCACTGTCAAACATGGTGGTGGCAGCAGAGAAAAATGGCAGGCTTCTTTAAATTGCAAAAACATGTAGAAAATTTATTAAAAAGTCCCTTGAGAAAGGGGGAGGTCCCCCGAAACGTCGTACGCCCTGCGCCACGCCCGCCTGTCAGGTACTGCCGTGCTCCAAGCCGGAGCGACCAGAGCTATGCAGTCGCAGTACTGCAGATGAAAATACGTCTTCAACATCTATTATACCGCTTACTATGGAATGTTCTCCACCATAATCGCAAGTAGTACAACTGCTGTCATTCAAGTCTTGTATTTATGGGACTTTTTAATAAATTTTCTACATGTTTTTGCAATTTAAAGAAGCCTGCCATTTTTCTCTGCTGTTGACTGTGTTGAGGGTTGAGGAGCCCTGGCTAAGGCAGACTTGCCCTATAGCGGTCTTTGTACTTATATGAAAAGTAGCTACGTTGAAAAATAGATGCATAAACATGGTGGTGGCAGCATCATGGTTTGGGCCTGCAGGTACAGGTACAGGGAAGAGGGTACAGGGAAGAGGGTTAAAATTGATGGGAAGATGGATGGAGCTAAATACAGGACCATTCTGGAAGAAAACCTGTTGAAGTCTGCAAAAGACCTGAGACTGGGACGGAGATTTATCTTCCAACAAGACAATGATCCCAAACATAAAGCAAAATCTACAATGGAATGGTTTACAAATAAACGTATCCAGGTGTTAGAATGGCCAAGTCACAGTCCAGATCTGAATCCAGTCGAGAATCTTTGGAAAGAGCTGAAAACTGCTGTTCACAAACGCTCTCCATCCAACCTCACTGAACTCGAGCTGTTTTCCAAGGAAGGATGGGCAAGAATTTCAGTCTCTTGATGTGCAAAAGTGATAGAGACATACCCCAAGCAACTTGCAGCTGTAATCGCAGCGAAAGGTGGCGCTACAAAGTATTAACTTAAGGGGGCGAATAATTTTGCAAACCTCACTTTTCAGTTTTTTATTTTTTATAGAAGTTTAAAATATCCAATAAATTTCATTCCACTTCACAATTGTGTCCCACTTGTTATTGATTCTTCACAAAAAATTCAAATTTTATATCTCTATGTTTGAAGCCTGAAATGTGGCAAAAGGTTGAAAAGTTCAAGGGGGCCAAATACTTTCACAAGGCACTGTATGCAGCATCACCATACAGTGGCCTGGGAGAAACGTGTCTCAAATGTGGTGGTCTACCCTGCCACAGCAACAACAGCAGCACCTAGTGGCACACATGCCATTTCAGGCAGTCAAGGCTCTATCACCTCTGCCGAAGGGAGCTGTTTGTTTTTCCTATCATCTACCATTCCAAATGCTCCTGCTCCTCACCACTCATGGTGCCAGCAGTCGTTTGAAGCCTGAAATGTGGCAAAAGGTTGAAAAGTTCAAGGGGGCCAAATACTTTCCCAAGGCACTGTATGTTGACGCAGGGCTATGGTGCCAAGGTTAGGTCCTGGGCCACACTTTCTGCCCACAGATTCTACATATAGTTATGTTCAACCCTCCTCTGGTGTCTCGTCAAAAAACTGGCACACCGCCGAGTAGGTGATTTTACCACCAAAGCTCCGCACTGACTGACTGTTACCGCCGCTGACCCGGTGAGCCCCTGTGCCGCTACTTTCTGGGACCTGCAAAGTAGGTGGTCTAAATCATGGCCGTTTGGCTCCCAACCTCGCACTGCTGCCACCCTGCTGACTCCCGGCCACACTACCGACTTACGGGCTGCGCCACTGCCTGACACGCAAGCTGCTGCTCTCTTCTCCCTATGATAATGATGAACCCTTGTACACTGTTGGTCTGGGTCAGCTGATAGAATCACATGGCTTTCAAAACCACCAGTATGCTGATGACACCCAGCTTTACATCTCCAGCTCAGACATTAACTCTGTACTGTCCAAGATCCCAGATTGTCTGTCATCCAAAGCCTCCTTCTTCTCCTCCCATCTCCTAAAACTTAATCTAGAGATAACGGAATGCTTCCAGGACCGGGACAATGGGTAGTCGAGTGTAGGGGTGCCACTTCATCCCAGGGAGAATAGGGGGCACAAGGAGGCATGGAGTGGACTGAATTTTCTGTTTGGAGGGCACTTTATGCCTTGTTTAACTAGGGCACCAGAATAACTTGTCCCAGACTCGCCTGCTTCTCCCGGCTCCCATGTGCGATCGGCTACATCGATTAGTGTTTGCCTTGTTCGACTCCTCCGGTGTCTTGGCAAACAACTGCCACACCGCCGAGTAGGTGATTTTACCATCAACGCTCCGCACTGACTGACTGCTACCATGACTGCCTCGGTGAACCCCGTGCCGCTACTTTCTGGGGCGGAAGGGAACTGCGAAGCGGGTGGCCTAACCCGTGGCCATTTGGCTCCTGACCTCGCAGTGCTGCCACTCTGCTGACTCCCGGCCACACTACTGACTTGCTGGCTGTGCCACTGCCTGACGCACAAGCTGACGCCCTCTTCTCCCGACGATGATAATAAAGCCCTTGCTTCACCCGGCTTCCAAGTGCGATCGGCTACATTATCATTGGTTACTGTTTGACCGTCACTGCTGTCCTCTTCAACAGTCTCGGTGTACAGAGACTGACCGCTCACAAAATAACCCCCCATGCCACTCTCCACATCAATACTTGCCCGCCTACTGCAAATAACAGTGGATGTCTGCCCCACCCCTTTGCTGCCAATTAGCTGCTGACTGTCCTCAAATAGTTTGTCCTCGCCCAGAGCCCAGACCACATAGTAGATCTCTGGCTGAGGGAACCAAACGGGACAGAGGCGGGTTGAGGACAGGTGAAGTTCCCTAGCCTGCTCCCGGGCCATGCCAACTAAGGTTTGTGTCTGACCAACCCACCGACTCTTGGCTGTGGTTGCCAGATGTCATCTGGGAGAAAGTGAATGACCTAGTCAACCATTCAAGAACCGTTGGGTTGCTGGTTATCACGCGGACGCTAGATGATGCTCCCTTACTATGCGGCGACCTGTGCCTGATCTAGGGTCATTTGTGCCACTGCTTCTCGCATGTGAAGGGCCTGCCACCTCTCTGTCTGACATACTGTTTGATCAAAAATTTACAATACAACAAACTCTGTTAATGAAGATGTCTGTATATGATAAATACACACACTGGATTTGACACATAATTCCCCACAAAAAGTGGATAAATTAACTCTTGGGCACAGAATAAACTACCCTTCAGAATGAAAATGATGGCTTTCAGGTGTGTATGGGGCAGAAATACACACCCTGGATTTGATTCAGAATACCCCACAAACAGAGGATACATTGACTCTTGGCCACAGAATAAAATACCCTACAGAATGAATGTGATGGATTTCTGGTGTGTATGTGTCAGAAACACACACACCCTGGATTTGACTGAGAATACCCCACAAACAGGATACATTGACTCCTGGCCACGGACTAAAATACCATACAGAATGGACGTGCGAGATTTCAGGTTTTGAGGGGGCAAAATACACACCCGGTTTGTTTCAAAATCCCCCCCAAAAAAACAGAGGAAAATTTGACTCTTGGCCACAGAATAAACCCCCACAGAATAAAATGTGATGGTTTTTGGTTTTTTAGGGGCAGAAACACACACACCCGGATTTGACTCCGAAACCCCAAAACAAGGATACATTGACTCTTGGGACAGTTTGCAATACCCCAAAAAAAAATGCTGTTTAGGAACAGGGTGAACACTTGTAAAGGTTTTTTTAACCCCAGAGCTGAAACATCGAAAGTATTTTGCAAGAGTGCTTTTGTGTGCTGCACAGCCAGATGCATGTGCATAGGAGACAAAGGAGAAGTTCAGAATTTAACAGGCTGCCATATTTATAAGGGCTGTACGTCACAGAAGCTGGATGGCTGCGTTTGGTGTATGCCTGCACATTTCTTTTAGGGTTTTCTTTCTTCCCCCATTTTTCCTGCTCCATGTACGCCAAACCTGCGTTTAAAAAAGCTCTTTACTGGGATTGCCATGAACTTCGGCTTCATTCAAAAATCAATTTTCCCTAAAAAATTCTAAATGATTCCACCTTAAAATTTAAATTAAATTTTTTAAAATTTAGTAAATCATACTAATTATAAGCATTTTCTTGATGTGTGAAAAATAAATAAAAATTAAAAAAAATATTGTTCTTTACAAAAGTTAGGTATTCATTCTTGATAACACTTCAACAATTACATTAAAACTTAAGGCCGGTTTTCCAAATTTTGGATCCTGATCACAAGTTTCCATCAGGAATGAAACAAATAGTGCAACATGTTTTTCAAGTTTTCCCCCACAAAGAATAAGGGGGTTTAATTTTTTATCTAGGTACACTTCAACTGTGAGAGACAAATCAAAAAAAAATCCAGAAAATCACATTGTATGATTTCTAAATAATTAATTTGCATTTCATTGCATGAAATAAGTATTTGATACAATAGAAAAACAGGATTTAATAATTGGTACAAAAATCTTTTTTTTTTTTTGCAATTACAAAGGTCAGACATTTCCTGTAGTTCTTGACCAAATTTGTACACAGTGCAGTAGGGATTTTGGCCTATTCTCCTTACAGATTTCTCTATTCTTTCGGTTTTGGGGCTGTTGCTGGGCTGTATTGAGTTTCAGCCCCCTAAAAAAGTTTTTTAAATTTTGGGTTCAGGTCTGGAGACTGGCTGGCCATCCGGGACCTTAAAAATCTTTTTTTTAGTTGCCCTGGCTGTGTGTTTGGGTCATTGCCCGCTGAAAGACCCACCAAGACCCATTTTCAATGCCTACTTGGGGAAGGAATTGTCACGATGCATGCTTTTCCCATCCCCCCTTCAATATGGTGCGCACCTGTTCCCTTTGCAGAAAAAAACCCCCAAAGTATGATGTTTCCACCTCTTTTGCTTAATTGGGACATGTTCTTAGGGTTGTACTCATCTTTCTTCTTCCCCCAAACCCACAGCTTTTTTCTATTTTGGTTCATTTTACCACATGCCTTTTTCCAGTGTCTCTCGGGATCCCAAAGGGTCATTAGCAAACTTCAAATGGGCATGGACATGGGCTGGTGTGAGCAGGGGAACTTTGCGTGCCCTACAGGATTTTGATCCATGACGGCATAGCGTGTTAAAATCAAACTTTATTTGTTTCATTGAATATATAAAACATTGCATTGCCTCATAGGCTTAACGCACATTTATTAATTTGTAGGTTAGTAGAGACACGCTCATCCATTCGTCCTATTTCAGGGATGTTCATGAATTTGTTCAAAGACGTTCGAGGGGATGCCCTGGGATTTTATTTATATGTGGACAGGTTCATTTATATGATAAACGGGTTCAACAGGTTGAAAATACAGGAAATTTTGCAGGGGAAATTTCATTTTTTAATTTTTCAATAAAACCAAATTAATTATTTAAAAACATGTTTAAGTGGGTTTTTTTAATCCTGGGGCCCTCACAGTTGAAGTCTTTTTATGCCCCAAAAATTACAGACCACTCCCCTTCTTGTAATTGTTTTATTTTTATCAATCTATCTATCTATCTATCTACTATCATCTATTTTTATCTATCTTCGTCTGCTGTCTTCTTCTTCTGCTGTCTGTCTGTCTTCTTTTTTCTATCTATTATCTTCTACTATCTATCTATCTATCTATCTTCTATTATCTATCAATTTGTAGTTTACCAAAAAGCATTTCCTGTGTCTATCAGCAACTAGATCGAAGATTGCAACTGTTTACCAATATTTGTTTAAGCTATACAATTTCAACAACATGTCCCGCACTCTTGAAATGTAAAATGTTACTTTTATTTAAAAGTTGAATAAAACATAGTCATGTATATACGAGATATCTCAACTACAATTAAAGTAAGAGAATGGCCGACAGTATCTAGAAAAATAGGAGATGAAACCCCAATGAATCAGTGTGATAATGCTTTGCGTTCCGGGAATATCCTTTACCTAGGCATGGGATAGTAACCATCCTGAATTAAATGGTATTTATGGTGTACTCATCACAATTAAACACTACTAATCAGATAAAAACCTACAACAATGTAACCATAAATAAACTAAATCCAATAACTACCATAAACCATATGAATTTGCTGTATTTATAATAAAAATAATTTCAACCGTCTTGTATTTAATCCTTCTGGCATCCTCGTTCCTTATTCGAGAATCCACTAGGTTTCTCTCTTGAGAAGCTTCCATTTGTGGTCAGGTGACATGTGACCCTTTCAATACCTGAGAAAAAGAAGTTGGTAGTATCATCACTATGGATATGTTAAAGCTTCCTGTCCTATGTATATCCAACAGATGTAGTCTAATCCTGATTTTTAAGGAATTCATTGTGCAGCCCACATGTTGGATTTGGCACTGTTTAAAGGCAATAGTATATATGAATAGTTTGACGTTGCTTGGCTATCGAATCGATCGTGGGTAGTCGGCCGCTTTCGATTAAAGGTTTTTTCGATTGAGCACGTTATGCCGATGACCTTAAAGTAGGGAAGCAACAACCCTTCATTATTACACCCCAAAAAAGGCTGGAAACCCAAATTTAAAACCCCAACATAAAAAAAGGTCGTTACATCTTAGGCAACACACTTTGGTCTGCTTTTTTTCTGTGACTTTTATAACCTTTTACTACCCCCGTCTGTACCCCACCGACCCTTTAAACCCGCTCACCCCAAATTAAAAAATGCCAGAAATAGTATGATTTGAACCTCAGTACTTGAAAGGACATTGAATATCCCTGTCCTGGAACCGCATGAGCCCCAAACCTGCTGACCCCCACAAATTTTTAAAAAAGCCGCAAAAAGGAGTCCCTTTAAAACCCCCATTTTATTGAAAGGACTTGCTATTTCCTGTCCCTGGGGCCCCACATGAGCCCCAAAACCTGATGACCCCCAATTTAAAAAATGCCGGAAAAAGGAGTCTTTTAACCCCCAATTTTGTTTACTGGAATTGCTATACCGTCCTGGGCCCCCAGCATGGCCCCAAAAATGCATTTCCCCCAATTTAAAAGGTTTCCGGAAAAAGGAGCTTTCAACCCCTTTTTGTTCATGGACTTTACTAACCTTTTGCCACGCAACCCCCAAACTGCATGACCCCCACATTTTAAAAAATGCCGGAAAAAGGGGTCTTCAACCCCCATTTTATTTTTAATGACATTGATATACCTGTCCTGGGCCACAGCGAGCCCCAAACCTCAGACCCCCACATTTAAAAAAATGCCGGAAAAAAAGGGGTCTTTCACCCCCATTTTATTTTCCCCCTGGAATTGACTATACCGTCCCGGGGCCCCAGCATGAGCCCCCAAAACCTGCATTACCCCACATTTTAAAAAAAAAGCCGGAAAAAGGAGTTTTCACCACCATTTTTTTTACTGGACATTGACTATACCTGCCCGGGCCACAGCTGACCCCAAACCCCATACCCCCACA